>WAAG01005156.1:11203-34558 GCA_013390105.1 Tichodroma muraria
TTCCCATCCCCCGTAGCACGTCGTTCCCCACCCACCCCACCCCCCCATCATTTTTGCTCCGTGCCTCGCCACGCCTGCCTCATTTCCCTAGCTTGAATTTGCTCATTGTTTTGTTTTGCTTATGTGTTGTTTTCCTCCTTTTTCTAGGAATCATATGTTGTCCATCCCCCACTCAGGCTTGAAAGTCCTCAAAGAGACCCACTATCCCATAGCAGTGCCCAGAGGGATGATGGGAGATGCAGCCTTGATCATGTGGCTTCCAGCATGATCATCTACTGCCTTCTGAGTCAAGAACACACTGCACAGCAGTTTTACCTCATTTGACATTTAGTTTGCATGGAATCGCAATGGTCGAGTCAATTACCGATAAAATTAAACTGATTCAAAACAGAAAAAACCAACAAAACGAAACAAAAACACACACCACAAAAAAAAAAATAAAATAAAAATCAGAGGATAGTGGGTCCTTTTGTGGCTTTCAGAGTTACCAAACTAATTTTTCCACCTTTGCACAGGTGCTTTTGGTAGTTTTAAAAATTATTTTTTAAATATATATTTTAGCCTTTTAAAGGAAAAGTATAAATTAAATTTCTTCATTGCAATTTTATTTGTGCAAAAAGACCCACTATCAAGGAATGCTGCATGTGCTATTAAAATTGTTCCAAATGTCCATGAATTGGAGACTTTATGTATCTTTCTTTTTTATTGTTCACTTGTCCAGTGTTGTCAATATGTCTCTTTTTTTTTTATTATTATTTTGATTTTCTTTCTTTTTTTTTTGTTTTGTTTTTAATTACAAAAGAGCAGAAGGAGTTAAAATCCGTTTAAGGAAGTTTAAATGTGCCCGGTTCCAGGTGTTTTGTTGTAGTTTCTGTACTGTTTGTAACAGGTGGTGGTGTTGAGTGTGTAACCCACTGTGGAGAGGGGAAACGCTCTTCTCCCGTGCCGGAGGCGAACCCGGAGTGATGTTTTACCCAGCTCTGTTCATTTGATTTTGCACATGACTTGTAGCTGCAAGCAGCCCGGTTTGTGTGTGTCTGGGGCAGAAATGGGTGGAATGTTCCCTCCTGGGGGTGGCAGAGTCCCCCCGTGCTCCCCCCCGGGCACTCGGGCTCCTCAGCTGTGCTTTCTGTGGAGCGTCCCGTTCGAAACGAGTCGTTTTCCTGACAAGAACGAATGTATAGAACTATCTCCCTGCGATTAATTTCCAATGTTTACATTTTTTTAAACTAGACTGTGGAGTTTATACAAATTAATATGAAACGGAGCTTGCAGTGGAGCTGTGGCCGAGCCGTGGCCGTCTCCGTAGCGTCGGCGCCCGGCTCCCGCCGAAAGGCCTGGTGCTGGCAGTGCCCTCCTCCCAACGCCTCGAGCGCAGCAGAGCCCTGCTACTAACGATTTACCACTGAGTTCCGTCCTGGTTTCTGTGCCCCACTGCCCCCGAGCTCCTGCTGGCAGCCTGTAGCACTCCCAGCCCGGCTCCCTGCTCCCGACCCGTCCTGCGGTGCAAAGGACAAGTGAAGCTCCTTATTCAGTTGCACTTCAGTATTTCATCACTATGAATGTAAATTATATAAATATATAAAAACCTGCAGCTTTAACAACTGTAATACAGCCTTTCCGATTAGTTCCGTGTATAGAGAATTAAATCCTTCGTACAAAAGAGGCCGACACGTGTTTGTTGTCTCGTTGCTGGGTCGCTCCGAGCTCGCCACCCCCGAGGGATTTGCCAGCAGCACAGCCTGGAGCCCTTTGCCCCTCACAGTGGCCCTTGCCTGGGGCCTTGGAACGTTGTTTCGCTCTAATTTCTCAGATTCATCATCGTTGCCTGCAGCCTTTTGCCCCTCTGCCTTGCAGGGGGGATTGCTGGGGTGTCCTTGGACTCCTGGTGGGTCCCTTCCAGCTCAGGATGTTCTGTGATTCTCTGATTCCCTCCCCGGGGTTTCTACATGGTACCAATCAGTGGATTTTGATTTTTTTTTTTAATATATAGATAAATTAAATATTCTTTCTTGGTTTGCCACAGATTTGGGATGTGTTTTATGCCAGAAATCAAGTCTGAAAATACGCACAACTGCACAGATTTTCCTTCTTTTTAGGACAGTATTTGAATAGTAATACATCTTTCATTTCTACCGTAAGAAAATATTTCTTCTCCATCATGGCCACTTGCTGACGGCTGCAGAAATGGAACAGCACATCCCACTTGTGATTTTCAGTGCTCTCCGAGGGGGTGGAGCCAGCTTTTGGCTCCACTCTGTCAATATTTTGTGCATTAGCTGATATTTGAACAAGAGGATCTCTCTCTCCTCCCATCCTGAGCTGCTGGGTTGAAAGCCTGACTCGAGTGAAAGCGCTGGCCCTCGGGGTTCTGTGACTTCAGGCCAGAGCTGCGAATTGAATCTGTAGGGAAATATTTGCAACACTTCAGCTGTAGGGGCCTCAGGGGCTGCTCTTTGCCTTCTCTTTACATCAGTGAGAGGAGAAACGAAGCTCCTACGGAGCCCTGCAGGGTCAGGGTCTCTCCCGGGTCTTCCAGGGGCTGAGTCTGGAGCCTTTCAAAGTCACCAAGTCCTGAAAGCTCCTGGGGCAGCTTTGCAGGGACCTGGGAGGAACAGGCTGGAGTTGTCCCTCTGTGACTCAGGAAATCCCAGAGCCCCTGAGGCTGGAAAAGCCCTCCCAGCCCCGGCAGTGCCAGCTGTGCCCCGTGCCCACCTTGTCCCCAGCCCAGAGCACTCAGTGCCACCTCCAGGGGACACCTCCAGGCACGGGCACTCCAAAGCTCCCTGGGCAGCCCCTGCTGAGCACCCTTCCCACGGGGAAATTGCTCCTGGGGCCCAGCCTGAACTCGCAGGAGGCACTGCTTGTGCCAGGACTCCTCGGGCAGAAGAGCAAAATTAATCTCATGTGCGGAGTCCCAGACAAGGACACTCCCTTGTGGCTGAAGTGACAGCATTTGAAATCCCTGTGATGTTTATTCCCTCCATGAGTCCCTAAGGGTGCTCTGGTAGCTTGGCAGGGAGTGTTTGATCCTCCTCATCATCAGGGATTCTCCCTGAGCTGCAGGGAGGTGCAGTGACTGCTTTACCTGCCCGCACTTGTCTCTATGGATATAAATCCATATAAATATATAGATCTGAGCAGGGGAGTCTGCAGTGACTGCCCAGGGCAGCTGGGGCTGCCCCTGGATCCCTGGCAGTGCCCAAGGCCAGGCTGGACACTGGGGCTGGGAGCAGCCTGGCACAGTGGGAGGTGTCCCTGGCTGATCCTTAAAATCCCTTCCCACCCAAATCATCCTGGGATTCCGTGAATTGGTTCTTTATATTCCCTTCCCTGTGCCAGGTGCTTTCTCCATTGCACAGGAATTGTCACTTGAGGGATGGAGAGGAGACTGGAATTCCAGATGCTGCCAGTGCTGCTGGATTTTATTCTTCACTGTTTTTACTGTTGGTGGGAATTCCCTCTGTATTCAACTGCTGACAGAGAATTCCCATGGATGTTCTTTTGGAGAATTTGTTCTTTTCAATACTTGAAATCTGTCCAAGGCAACTCTAAGTCTGAAATGTGGGTTTGTCAAGAACATTTTGCTTTGTATTCAGGATCAGCTTTATTTAAACTTCAATTCTTTTGGAGCTTTAGTGGCTTCACTTTCTGTCCCCATGAGCTTACTGAGCACATTTTATTCCCATAACCAAAATAACTGAAATTCTGGTTTTGATCTCTTATTTTAAAGCATTTTTTAGTTCTTTGTAGTTATTGACTCCAGCTATTTAACTTGTTAAATAGCGACTTCTGTGCAGTAAATTCAAGTGACAGGTGACTTGTTTTTAACTTTGGACAATTTCAGTAGATTCAGGAACAGTGTCCCTCAGATGTTAGTGCACCAGTTGAATTGACACAGCAGGGTGACAGAGTGCTCCTTAGCTAAGCACGATGCTGGGGTGACCTTTGGCCTTCGGGACATTGGCCTGGTGCAGTTAAAAATGAGAATGGTTTTCACCAAGACTTCACTGCCCACCTGGAGACTTCAATGAGCAAAGCACTGGAACCGAGCTGGGAGGGACCCCCAGGGATCCCCCAGCCCCACCCTGGCCCTGCCCAGCCCCCACCAATCCCCCCTGGGCATCCCTGGCAGCGCTGGCCTGGAGCTCCTGGAGCTCTGGCAGCCTCGGGGCCGTGCCCATTCCCTGGGGAGCCTGGGCAGTGCCAGCACCCTCGGGGGGAAGAGCCTTGCCCTAAAATCCAGCCTGAGCCTGCCCTGGGCCAGCTGCAGGCGCTGCCTGGGTGCTGTCCCTGTGGCAGGAGCAGAGGCCGGAGCTGTTCCTCTGCCAAATGAAAGTGAAAAGATAATAAAATGTTTGATAAAAGGTCGGAACGTTTACAATACTGCATTTGGTTCCTACTTTGCTGGTTCCAAGTGAAGTGCCTGCACAGCACCTTTATTTATGGAATTCCCTGTGAAATGGGGCTGTGCAGTTCCTTCTGCTTGGACCTGTGGCTGCTGCTTGTGACTCTGCTGCTTCTGTGCCCTGAGTGCCCAGGGGCTCAGACAGGCCCTGGAGCACAATTCAGAGGTGAGGTTCAGTTTCCTCACGTGTTCTGAACCATTCCAGGGCTTGGTTAACTCTGTGATTTACATTTTTGGATGCATTCTTGCCCTCAAATGTAGGGTGTTACAGTCCCAAGCAGCCTCTGGGAAGGGATTGGTAGAATCAGTGGCTCGTGGGCTGGTTGAGGTTGGAACCAGCGCCAGTGAAGCACATCCCAGTGCCCCATCCACACCTTCTTTGAACACCTCCAGAGAGAGGGATTCCACTATAAATAATGCTTCAGGTTTTGCCAGTGGGACTGCCCAGGCTTGTTCCCAGCTCCTTCCACGCACCTCAGGGGGAAGGGCTCTGCTCTAACAGGAAATGGACACACTGGTCTGCTTGAGAAATTCCAAATGTGCTGAAATCGTTGCAAATAGCTGAGAACTGGGATTGAGCATTGCAGATGCTTGAGATGGAGAGATCTGTTTGATCCCAGCCAGTGTCCTCACCAAAAGCCTGGGATGGGCTCTCAGTGGAGGATCCATCCCGGGAGATTTAAGGGGAATTGGTTGCATCTGAAACAGGTGCTAAGAAAGCTGAATGTTGAAATGCTGTGATTTAAATAAATCAGCACTGAGAGGCCCCTCCAGGGCTGGGTCCTGTCCTGGTTCCTGCAGGAGAGCCCTGGAGGGGCTGGAGCGTGCCCAGGGCAGGGCAGGAGCTGGGCAGGGGCTGGAGCCCCAGGAGGGGCTGAGGGAGCTGGGCAGGGGCTGGAGCCCCAGGAGGGGCTGAGGGAGCCGGGCAGGGGCTCAGCCTGGAGCAGAGGAGGCTCAGGGGGCCCTTCTGGCTCTGCCCAGCTCCTGCCAGGAGGGCACTGAGGGGGGGCCGGGCTCTGCTCCAGGAACAGGGACAGGAGCAGAGGGAACGGCCTCAGGCTGGGCCAGGGCAGGCTCAGGCTGGGCCCCAGGAGCAATTTCCCCATGGAAAGGGTGCTCAGGCCTCGGCAGGGGCTGCCCAGGGAGCTTTGGAGTGCCCATGCCTGGAGGTGTCCCCTGGAGGTGGCACTGAGTGCTCTGGGCTGGGGACAAGGTGGGCACCGGGCACAGCTGGCACTGCCTGGGCTGGGAGGGCTTTTCCAGCCTCAGGGATTCGGGGATGCTGTGAATAATTTACCTGAGTGAAGAGGTGCTCTCCTGGTGTGCTGTTCCCTTCTCCTTAAGGATTTGGAGGAAAACTGTGACATCATTTTTGCCTCCTCCTGGTTCCCTCTAACAGGACAGATTCCTGTCTCCTGTGACCCTGCCACTATGGACTGGGCCAGCACAAGGCTTCCAGGGAAATCTGGCAGTGGCCCTGCTTTGAAAACCTCCCCAAATGAAAAGGAATCCATGGCAACTGTGGCCATGGATGTGGATCAGTGATTTCCACAGCAGAACCTCCCTTCCCAAAAAGCAGCATCTGGTTTTAGGCTCAGTGTTTATCTTGGGAGACCCAGATCTTCTGGGCTGACTTTGTAAGGAAGAGAAACAACATCTTTACTCTGTACAAAGAGATTTGAAATGATTTTTTGCATTTCTGGAGTCCGTTCCTCTGCAGGGACCCTGGTGCTGGGAGGTCGAGGCACAGGTTTGCAGTTACAACATTTGTCTGTTGGTTCTCCAAGTCCAGCCAGAATGGCAGAATTCATGGATTCACTCTCCTGAGAACAAACCAAGTTAATTACTGTCATTTCCCCATCCTCTCCTGGCTTTACTGGATTGAAACAATTCCCAGAGCAGCTGGGGCTGCCCCTGGATCCCTGGCCGTGCCCAAGGCCAGGCTGGACACTGGGGCTGGAGCAGCCTGGCACAGTGGGAGGTGTCCCTGCCATGGCAGGGGTGGGAATGGATGGGCTTTGAGATCCCTCCCAACCCAACCCATTCCATGGTTCTGTGATCAGTGGAGTTCAGTTCACCAAAGTTCTTTGTCATCCATGAAAAACAAGCCAGAGATTTCCACTTGGAAAGGAAATCCAGATCTTCTTCGGTTCTTAATACAAAGACAAGAAAAATGTCTGTACTTGTGCACCTCACAAAGAAAATCCCCTACCAGGAAAGTCTCTTTGGGATGTTCTGCTCAGATTTGAGCTTTTTTCCCCAAATTTCATATCCAAAAGCAGAGTGTTTGTCGTGGATCCGAGCAGCCCATTCACACCCCAGCTGGCTGCCAAGGGAGCCACTAAAATGGTTCATTATTCAAAATGTCAGAGCTCCCTCCGAGGGGTTGATGGTTGGAAATCACCTTTGGGCCAAGGTCGTGGCATCTTTGAAGAAGAACTCCCCCAAGGAAAAGTAATGAAACACTTGGTTCTCTTCTAAAGAAGCACTGGGGCTGTTTCTGAGACCTGTGGTCTTCTTGGTAACAAAGAAACTGCTCTGAAATCAAGCATTTATTCAACAGAGATGAAACTTCTGGCTTTTGAAAGGGGCCAAAATTCACTGCTTTGGCATAAAGTTGATGTTTCTCCAGATCTGCTTTTTATTCCAAGCAAAGTTTCAATTGCACTTTGCAAAGGGCTGTGACATCCTGGGGCTCGAGGAAACCTTATCAGAGTTGCTCTGCTCCCAACCTGATCCCAGCTCCCAACCTGATCCCTCCCAGCTTCAGAGTCAGAGAGGAAACAACCTTGATTGTCTGTATCTCCTTTTCTGGGTTTGTTTCATTTTTTTTATTATTATTATTTTTGTGTGTTTGGTTTTGGTTTTGTTTTTTTTTTGTTTTGTTTTGTTTTTTGTTTTTTTTTTTTGTTGTTATTTTTAAGTCAAATCCATCATTCCCCTTTCAGGAGCACAGATCAATTAAAGCAGATGTTGCTGGTATTCCATGGAAATAATGGTGATGCAGCTGGACCTTCCCAGTGGCATTGTCTGAGCTCCATTCAGGAAGCTAAAAATGCAGGAAATACTCCCTAAGTATTAACTTTGTATGCAAAGAACTGAAAGAATTACCTGGGGCCTGATGTTTCCATAAGGAAAGTTTGTTTCCATGGGGAATATACTCAATTTGCCGAGGGGTGAGGGAAAGAATTCAGCTGGGGAATTCTGGTTGTGTGAAAATAGTTGAAATAGATCATTTCTAGAGCCAAATGTTTCCCACCTGATTGAAGTCAACTTTGCTTTTTGAAATGTGTTGTATTTTATGCAGAAAAGTAGCAAAAACTGGAAGAAAACATTCTGTGTTCGAGTCTCAGAACTTAATTAAGCTCAGCTGAAAAATAATGGCCTACAGAAGAAAGAATGGAGTTAAAGGTTCTGTTTAATTCAGAGCAGAAAACAAAATTTGAGATTGTGGAATTGATGTAAAAATCCTCCCATCTACAGGGGATCAGTGCAAGGGAGGTTTTCAACAATGAAAGGACAAAGCTGATGGGAGAGGAGCTCTCAGTGCCAACCTTTTCCCATGCTTTTAAATGTAAAGGAGAACAAAATCCACCTCTTTGGCTTCCACCCAGATTTCCACTTTGATTTCCACCCAGAAATCAGTGGAATCTGGGGATCTCCAGTGACCTTTGCATGTCCTGGCTCAAGCCCTTCAAATATTTAGGAGCAGTTTTTAATTGAAGTGTGAAGAAGTGAAGAGGCCCTGCAGGCCCTTCTTGAGCAGGATTTCTTTGACCAGAAGGGTAAAGGTGAACCTCGGATATGGAGCGTCCATCAGCTGAGGGAATCATTCCAAAGTGCCCCTCGGAGCATCAGGGTCACTGCAGCTCTTCCCTGATTCCCTCTGGGACATCTCTGCATTTCCCTCACACCTCGTGAAGTCTTTCCCCCCCTTTTCATTACCAGCCAGCCATGTGGGGTTGGAATGACACAACCCGAGGGGTCGGGGGGGCCTCCAGGGTGAGGTTGGGAATGCAGAGGTGAGAGAGACTTTAGGCCTGGCCGCTGGGGAAGAGTTCACACTCCGAGGTGGCCTTTGTCGTGATGAATAAAAGGCGTTCAGTAGAACGTTTAGAGCCGCTGAGGGAGGAGAGGCGTCGCTGGGCTGTGCCTGAGCCATAAGGAGGTGTCCCGAGCAGGCGGCGCTCGCTGCTGGGTGTTGCTGTCGCTGCCGCGGGCCTGAGCCCCTCGGCAGCCGCCCAATAAAGCCCCGCGTGCTGTTGTGTTTTGCAGGGTGTGCGGACCTGCACCTGCTGGACATGCTGACCCCCACGGAGAGGAAGAGGCAGGGCTACATCCACGAGCTCATCGTCACCGAGGAGAACTACGTCAACGACCTGCAGCTGGTGACAGAGGTGGGGCAGCTCTGCGGCCTGGGGCCGCTCCTGCCTCAGGCAAATCAGTGCCCGCACTGGGCAGAGATACCGCAATTCACTGCTGGGAATGCCTGCCCAGCACTCACTGAGCTGCGCTTGTGCAGGCACAGCGACGGGAACGGGAACGGGAACGGGAACGGGAACGGGAACGGGAACGGGAACGGGAGCAGGTGCAGGAACAGGAACAGGTGCAGGAACAGCTACAGGAACAGGAACAGGTACAGGAACAGGTGCAGGTACAGGAACAGGAACAGGTGCAGGAACAGGTACAGGAACAGGAACAGGAACAGGAACAGGTGCAGGAACAGGTACAGGAACAGGAACAGGAACAGGTGCAGGAACAGGAACAGGTACAGGAACAGGAACAGGTGCAGGAACAGGAACAGGTACAGGAACAGGAACAGGTGCAGGAACAGGAACAGGTACAGGAACAGGAACAGGTGCAGGAACAGGAACAGGTACAGGAACAGGAACAGGTGCAGGAACAGGAACAGGTACAGGAACAGGAACAGGTGCAGGAACAGGAACAGGTACAGGAACAGGAACAGGTGCAGGAACAGGAACAGGTACAGGAACAGGAACAGGTGCAGGAACAGGAACAGGTACAGGAACAGGAACAGGTGCAGGAACAGGAACAGGTACAGGAACAGGAACAGGTGCAGGAACAGGAACAGGTACAGGAACAGGAACAGGTGCAGGAACAGGAACAGGTACAGGAACAGGAACAGGTGCAGGAACAGGAACAGGTACAGGAACAGGAACAGGTGCAGGAACAGGAACAGGTACAGGAACAGGAACAGGTGCAGGAACAGGAACAGGTACAGGAACAGGAACAGGTGCAGGAACAGGAACAGGTGCAGGAGCAGGAACAGGATCAGGAACAGGAACAGGTGCAGGTGCAGGTACAGGAACAGGAACAAGTACAGGTATGGGTACAGGTACAGCTACAGGTGCAGGTACAGGTGCAGGTGCAGGTGCAGCTTTGGGTGGGTGCAAGCCATGGCAATCCCTCGTGCTACCAGCACTAAAATGCCGGTGTTTGGTTTAAAATGCTGGTGTTTGGTTTAAAATGCTGGTGTTTGAAGTGTTGTTTTTACAAACCCCTTTTGCTCCTGACTCTCGCTGTTGGTTTCTCGTGTCCAAGTTCTGAATCTTACGTGTTCTGAAATGAAGCACATTCCCTCTGCTCCCAGTGGGGCTCACTTATCACGTCCTGTGGTTGGCTGTAGAGCTTGAAAAAAAAGGAATTAATACAGACAACTATGGACAATTCTTTTGACATAGAAGCAAAACCTTTTGTTGAAGAAGAGTTTAAGATATGCAAACCTGGGACTCTCAGAGAAGTCAATTCTTCCATAAAAGAGTCCAAAGTAAAACCTTTTTTCAGTTGCGGTATCAAAGGAATCCTGGGATCTTTTGTAGGAGACCTCTGCTAAAATTCCCAGGTTTCAAACAGATTATCCAGATCAGAATTAACACCACCACCCCTATAAGTTCAGAGTATTCCCTGTTAAAGCCCCTCGTACTGAGGGTCTCCTTGTTCCCAGCCATCCCAGGGAACACGATGGATGTCTGGGACACAGAGCGTGCTGAAGTCTGTCTGTACTTAACCTGTGCATTCTAAATGGCCTCTCTTCTGACTCCCCAGATCTTCCAGAAACCACTGATGGAGTCTGAGCTGGTCACAGAAAAAGAAGTTGCCATGATTTTTGTTAATTGGAAGGAGCTGATTATGTGCAATATAAAACTACTGAAGTAAGTTGGTTTTTTCCCCCTTAATTCACAAAAACAGAACCCTGGGCCTCTCCCCCTGCTTCTCCTTTTATCTGCATGAAAATATTTGCCACTTACACAAATCCTAACCAGAAGGGCCATGTGTTTTTCCTTGTGGGACAAAGCAAACTGGGGGCAGTGTTTGCTGTGAGCTGTTGAGAGGAGCCCAGCAGTTCTCTGCCCTTTGCACTCACTTTGCTCCTTGCTCCAGAAGGCAAATCCTCCTCTTCCCTGAAGAGCAGGGCTTGCCAAGGCTTCCCACAGGGCAGGACTTTCCCTGCCTGGTTCCAAAGGGTTTGTGCCCAGAGCACCCCTCTCCAAAGGCTCTGGGTGCTGCTGCCCCAAATCACTGCCGTGAGACCCATTGCCAGGGAAACTGGTGAGGGAACACTTAAACCTTCACCTTGATAAGCAAAAGCTCATAAAGTTGTTTTCTTTCCCTACTGAGCTGCTAATTTTCACTGAACCTATAGGGATTTCACAGCTTTGTAATATCTCCTTTTTTTTTTTTTGGTAAAATGTATTTGAAAACGGCCCACAAGTTGAAAAGTTGTGGTGGTGACAGGACAAATGACAATGAACCTTTCCTCAGGAAACCAGGCTAAAAACTCAAAGTGATGGGCTTTTTCCCTCTCTCCCTCACACATCAGTAACTCTCTTTCCAAACCAACAGAAAAGGAAATTACCCTCCTCTTTCTCTCACCTCTGATCTGGCATTGCATTAAAGTCAAGCAGCAGCTGGATGGCCAGGAGAGGGAAAGGTGCTGCCTGAGGCTGCAGCCTGGGTTGTTGTATCCTTGCAGTAGATCTCGTGGCTGATGTTTTTATCGTTCTCTGGGTTTCCATAATGAATAAGAACCCACCGCTTTATTCCATAACTGAGGAGTGGCTCTTTGTCCAACCCCGTGCCCTGCTCCTGCTCAGGGCCCTGCGTGTGAGGAAGAAGATGTCCGGGGAGAAGATGCCGGTGAAGATGATCGGGGACATCCTGACAGCTCAGCTGCCCCACATGCAGCCCTACATCAGGTTCTGCAGCTGCCAGCTCAACGGGGCCGCCCTCATCCAGCAGAAGACGGATGAAGTGCCCGAGTTCAAGGAGTTTGTCAAGGTAAGAGAAGCAGCAGCCCCTGGGAATTCTGGGCGTCTTCTCACTCGGCTGATCTGCTGAATAAACGAGGCCCCACCTCGAGGGCTGTGTCCACTTCTGGGCCACTCACTTGAAAAAGGACCTTGAGGGGCTGGAGCGTGCCCAGGACAGGGAGCAGAGCTGGGAAGGGGCTGGAGAATTCCTGAGGGAGCTGGGCAGGGGCTCAGCCTGGAGCAGAGGAGGCTCAGGGGGCCCTTCTGGCTCTGCCCAGCTCCTGCCAGGAGGGCACTGAGGGGGGGTCGGGCTCTGCTGCTGTCCCAAGTGACAGAACGAGAGGAAATGGCCTCAAATTGCACCAGGGGAGGTTCAGATCAGAAATTAGGAACAATTTTTCCCTGTCAGAGTGGTCAGGCACTGGGATGAGCTGCCCAGGGAGGTTTGGAGTCGCTGTCCCCGGGAGTGTCCCAGAGGAGTCTGGGTGTGGCCCTTGGGGACAGGGTTTGGGGTGATGCTGGTGGGGCTGGGTGGCACTGGATAGTGCTGAAAGGCTCTTCCAGCCCTGGTGATTCTGGGATTCTTGTCCAGACAAGGCAGGTGAAGAAGTGTTGTAAAAACCACAAGTTCTCGTATTGATGTTGTGATCTCAGAGCAGATTTAGCTGAGGATTTGTGCTCATTTACTGCCTTCCCTTTTCCTTTCTTGAGGGAGCTCATTTTTCAGGGTTTAAACCACCTGACTAACCAGATTTTACCTCTCTAATGTTTCAGAGGTTAGCAATGGATCCTCGCTGTAAAGGAATGCCACTATCAAGTTTTCTACTAAAGCCTATGCAACGGGTAACCAGATACCCACTAATAATTAAAAATGTACGTTCCTTTGCACACGTGATGGGTTTGATGCTGCTTTGCTTACACCTTAATTACAGGGTTGTTTCCCTATTTGCGTCAGGCTTTGTCACTGTGAGATTTCTGATGTGCTGGGGGATGTGGGATGTCCTTTAATACTCGATTCCAGTATAGAAAATGGGATCATTTCTTGGGCTTTGGTGAAATTATTCAATATTTCCATTTGAAACAGAGGTGGAGCTTGCACCCAAAGAACCAGAAGGCAGCGAGTGCTGAGTGAAAGTTTAAAATTCAGATGACAGGAGCACAAGGCAACCTTGTGCTCATATTTGCCTTTCCCCTCAGTGCCATTCCCTCCCTACGGGCTGGGAGGTGACGCTGAGCTTGGATTGCTGCAGGTTCCCCCCCGTGCAGCTGATGGTGCTGGAGGATTTACAGCCCTTTCCTAACTTCCATTTGTTGCTTAACACTTCCCATCCCAAATAACGCCCTGGAACACGGCCCAAGGCTTTCACAGGGAGTTGGATGTTGGGATTTAAGGGGCTCCTTCAGCAGTCGTGGCTGCATTTCTGTACTTGGCTGCATTGTGTGTGCTTCTGTCAGAGGAGCCAGCAGTGTCCTGCTGCAAAGGCTGTGCAGGCAGGCCTGCAATCCAGCTGTTCCCAGATAGTGTTGGTCTCCCATTTCTCGTGTCTGTCAAGGAGGAAAATAAATGCGGGGCGTATTGGCTGGCTCTGCGGGCAGCAAAGCCCCGGCATGGAAGCGTGGGGCTGACAGGAGCCTGCTGCTGGCTTTGTTTGTGTGCAGATAATAGAGAACACCCCCGAGAACCACCCTGACCACAGCCACCTGAAGCACGCCCTGGAGAAGGCGGAGGAGCTGTGCTCGCAGGTGAACGAGGGCGTGCGCGAGAAGGAGAACTCGGACAGGCTGGAGTGGATCCAGGCGCACGTGCAGTGCGAGGGCCTCTCCGAGGTAACCGGGCTCGCTCGTGGGGGACACGGAGCGGCCGCCCCACCACCCCAGCCCCTGGCCCCACCTGCCCCCAGCCCTCCTGCACGCCAGCCTGGCTGCTGCTCGTGTTCCAAGCCCTGCTTGGTTGCCTGGCTCTGGACCAGTGCCGGGTTCAACGCTGCAATTTGCAACCGCAACTCGCCGGTTTCCCAGTTCTTTGTGGTACAGTGGCTGTGGGACTGCTGTAGCCCACTCCAAGGCTGTACCTGACCACTTTGGAGTGCTTTAGAAGTCAAATCTTTAGAAATATATTCTGTGATAAAGCTTTGTATACATTTGAAAACTCAAGAATACTGATCAAGTCTCTGGAGACTTTACAGAGAGAATCCCTGCCTCCCATGCCATGTTGTTTTTTACGGTTACGTGATAGGTTTCTAGAAATATTGTGTTTGTATGTCCTGCAAAAGGAGGGAAGATATTCTGATGTCCTTCCTGCTGTTGGTGGAGGTAACAGAGGCAGACAGTTCACAACTTGATTTTCAAACTATGCACCATTCTAGAAGGTAAAAAAATAATGAACACTGGTTGGTTCGTGAAGTAGAAAAATTGCATTTCACCTGAGGAAGTCTGACTGTTCTGGGAGAAGGAGCATGTGACAAAGTCAGCACATTCAGCTGTCTGCCAGCCGCTGCCTGAAGGAAAGTGGCTGCTTTTATCTTCTCTGGATGGTGCCTGGCCCCAGAACAGCAGATCCACACCCTGACAGAGCCTGTGGTGCTCGCTGCCACCGTAACACCAGCAGCAGCCTCCAGCCATGGCAGGGAACAACCCAGCCTCTCCCCGTTTCCTGTCCGAGAGGTTTCCAGCCTGCCAAAGGAGCCCCTCCAGACCCAGCCACCCAGGGTGGTGAGAGCTGTGCCGTCCCCTGGTGAAAATAAATCTGAAAATGGCACTTTAGGCAGGGGCAAGCCTCTGCTGATCCCTAAGAAGCCCCATCTGAGTCTGGGATTGTGGCAGTGCCAGTGGGCAGCAGCTCTAACTCGGGGTACTGTAGCCATCTGGGATCCTTTGGGGTGTTTTAAGGGGTGAAATTCCAACACCATTCCGAACGCAGCCCTTAAGGAAGCTCAGCCTGTGGAGAGGCCGTTTGCAGAGCTGCTGCTCATCCAGGGCAGGTGCCCTGGCCCAGTCCCACTCCTGGAGGTGCATGTGCGTGGCCAGGGGGCACAGGTGCTTTTGGCTTCCCCCTGCCTGCCCAGCCCGTGCCCCTGTGCCCGACGGGCTGCCTTCAAGGGGACTCTGCGGAGCCTCGCGTGACCTGCGCCGCTTGTCGTGCTCGGGGCGTCGCTCGTCTCCCCTGTGACACAGACTGGCACCAGGACTCAAAACTCTATTTGGTCTCTTGCAGGGCAGCCCCGATTGTTTCACTTTATACAGTGCGTTGTTGTTCTTCTTCTACTTTTCGCAGCAACTCGTTTTTAATTCAGTTACAAACTGCTTGGGACCACGCAAGTTCCTGCACAGTGGGAAGCTCTATAAAGCCAAGAGTAACAAGGAGCTGTATGGTTTTCTCTTCAACGACTTCCTCCTCCTCACTCAGATCATAAAACCTCTTGGCTCTTCTGGCACAGACAAGGTCTTCAGCCCCAAGTCCAACCTGCAATACAAAATGTACAAAACTGTAAGTGCTGCTCTGACACGGGCATGGGGACACAGGGCTCAGTAGCTTCATTCTGAGGGTGTGGGCAAGAGCCTTCCTAGAGAAGAGGTTTGAAAGCTTTGGGGTTCAGGGGCTGATGGCAGGAAGGGTGGCTGTGTGCTCTAGCGAGATAAGAGAAGATGCTTTTGAGGTTTTGCTTGAATGAAACTCCTCCACGAGGGCTCGTGTGTTTGAGGGAGCGGAGGCAGAGCGGCGCTCGCTGCTCTGGGGGAGGAAACTCTGCTGTGCTTGGCTCTCTCCAGGAGTGTCCCCAGGCTATGCAGGCACCTCTGTCTTTGTCAGCTTTTAAAATTTTCTCCTGAAAGATGGGAGGCAGAAGGGGGGAGATACTTGGGGCATGGAATAAATGTGCTGTGAGCTGATGTGTGCTGAGTGCCCCCGTGCAGACTCTGCAGTACAACTCCAGCTCTGCTGATGTTTTACAGCCCATTTTCCTAAACGAGGTACTGGTGAAATTACCCACAGACCCTTCTGGAGATGAGCCCATCTTCCACATCTCCCACATTGACAGAGTCTACACACTCCGGGCTGAGAGCATCAATGAAAGGTAAGTGCCTTCGTGGGCCTTTATTAAATAAAGTCTGGTAAATGTAGGATGGGAATGGTTGTGATGGAAACTTGCAGAGCACTCTCCGAGCTGGTTATTTTAAAAGACTGGAAAATTCCTTCTTGGGAATATGGTGATCTGAAAAGGAGGCAGAAATAATGATGTTTCCTGAATTCCAGCTAGACCAGTGATGAAATGGCTGGGGGTGGATGTTTAGGCTGCATTTCTCATTTTATGGTAATGGGAAGAAGCCATAAGATGCAATTCTATCTTTTGCTGTTACTTGGGATAGTGGAAGGTGTCCCTGCCCATGGCAGGGAGTGGGACTGGATGAGCTTTAGGATGCCTCCCAACCCAAACCATCAATGTCCTGTGGAGCAGCAGCTCTTCATTTGGGGTTCCAAAATTGATCCACAGCTTCCAGATTCTCCCATGTTTCCTTGATTCAGGCTCCCTTGTGTGTCACAGCAGCTCTTCTAAGCCCTTGGGGTCACTTAGTAGCCCTTCTGCCACCCTTTTTCTCTGTCAACCTTCTCCCTCAGCCTCCTTCAGGCACAGGCTGGGATTGCTGGCATCAGGAGTGGACTCAGTGATCCATGTGGGTCCCTTGCAACTCAGGATGCTCTGTGATTCTTAAGCATGAAATCATTTCCCAGAAGGGCCCGTTCACCACCCGTGGACTCCCCAGGTTACGCTTTTGAAGTCCCAAGAGTCAGAAGAATTGGGTAGGAAATCTCAGGGACCAAGGACAGTGGCCACCTCAGCAGCACTGGTAGCTTGTAACTCCTGGCTCCAAGAAGTCGATTTCAGGAAAACAAAGGGTTGGATGAAAGCAAACCTGTTCTTTAGACCTTTTGTTTTCTCACCAAGCATCTCCTGCTGGTGGTTCTCTTGAGCTTTCTTTGTGTGATGGGGTTTGCTGCCTTGAGATGGTTACATTCTGCAGGTGATGTGAATTCCAATAAGATCCCTTCCAGGCAGACATCTGTGGGATAGCAGAGCCTGGGATGGGCCAGAGCCTTGGCTGGGAGGGAGGGACAGCTTTAGTTTTGTCTGCTGTGCTCCAGCAGGGAAAAATGGAAATGGCATTTTGCAACTTTTTTTTTTCTCCTTTCCTTCTGAAGGACTGCCTGGGTTCAGAAGATCAAAGCTGCTTCAGAACTTTACATAGAGACTGAAAAGAAGAAGAGGGAAAAGGCCTACTTAGGTACAGCGTAGCATGCGGGGCTCTCATATTTTGTGGAAAAGTCCCTGGGCAGGAAAATCTATTGGTGACATTTCTCTCTGCTCTTCTGTTCCACCACAGTTCGCTCTCAGAGAGCAACAGGCATCGGGAGGCTGATGGTGAATGTTGTTGAAGGCATTGAACTAAAACCCTGCAGGTCCCATGGTGAGTGCCTTGGCTTTTGCTCCACCAAGAAGACATTCCCATTTGCCAGCCTAACTCCACAGGGGTTCTGTCCCAGGCATGGTTTTGTTAAATGGCATGGTTTTTATGAAGGTAAAATAAGCAGAGATGAATTTGTGCAGCTGAGCCGTGGTCCTGCAGTTGTCCTGCATGAGGCTTTTGTTTCAGACTGGCCTTCCACCACACAAGCCATAAAGGCCTGAAGGGAAGAGTGGAGGGTGCTCATCACCCAGCAAATCGGAGTATTCACTGTGATGTTAATGTAGCCCATTACAGAGGCAGTGAAGCAGATCCTGGGATGGGGCCAGAGCCTGGGATGGGGCCAGAGCCTGGTGTGGCCAAGGTCTTTCCCAGCTCAGTTGGCTGTGGGAGCAGAGGGAAGCTCGGGAGCAGGATCACGCAGCTAAAAGAGCCGCGCTTGTTTCTGTTTGTTCCCATCCTCCCAGGAAAGAGCAACCCCTACTGCGAGGTGACCATGGGCTCCCAGTGCCACATCACCAAGACCATCCAGGACACCCTCAATCCCAAGTGGAATTCCAACTGCCAGTTCTTCATCAAGGACCTGGAGCAGGACGTGCTGTGCATCACGGTGTTCGAGCGGGACCAGTTCTCCCCGGATGGTGCGTACGGGGCTGCCCCTGCCAAGGGCATTTGCAGAGCTCTTTTTTGAGGAGGAGCATCCTTGCTGAGGGAAATGAGAGGGAATGGGCTGAGTTGGGAGAGGATCTTTAAAGATACCCCAGATTTGACCCTCTCTGCATATTTAGGAGTCAATTAACCCTCGCTCCACCCCAGTATCAGCACAAAAAGGATGCAGCTCCCTCTGGGTTTTGAGAGTTCCTTTTCTTGTGCAGTTGAAAACAACTAAAGTGTGGTTTGTAATTCTGCTAAGACTCCAGAAAGGGATGGGTTCAGGCAGGAGAAAGAGAAATGACTTTGAGTTCCTATCATATGCAATAACAGTAGCAAAAATGAGTCCAGGATTCCAAACCCAATAGAATCATGGAACAGTTGGGCTTGGACAGGACCTTAAAGATCATTCAGTTCCAACCCCTCCCATGGGCAGGGACACCTTCCACTATCCCACGTTGCTCCAGGCCCCATCCAGAGTGGCCTTGAACACTTCCAGGGATGGGGATTCCACAGCCTCCTTAAAAATGCCCCACATGTTTATCCCATAAGCTGGGATAAACATGTGGAGCGTCACCGGGTGGATTTTGGAGTCGCAATCTCTCGGGCAGTGTTTGGATGGGACTGGTACTGGCTCATTGACCTCGTTGCTGGGCTGATGCCCTGCTTGGCTCTGTCATCTCCAGCAGGTCCACTCTCAGGTTTAACTGTTCAGCAACTTCTTGATTTTATGATATGTTAGCAGAAGGCCAGAAGTCCCTGAAGCGAGGCAGCTGTGAATTCCATAGTGGGTTTTTTCCCCCATGGGCCCGTTTAGTTTTAATGCTGCTGCTGTTTAACATGCCTAAATCCCCTCCTGTGCAGCTTGGCAGCCTTTAGCCCTCTTCAAGTGCTCAACTAGAGTTGGACCGAAGGCTTGCTTTCTCTTTTTTTGTTGTGTGGGTAGAAGTTCAGGTCCTTCTGCAGACTCCAGTTTCCCTTTCCTGAGCATGCTGTGTTTGTGCATTCCAGACTTTTTGGGCAGGACAGAGATCCGTGTGGCAGACATCAAGAAGGATCAGGGTTCCAAGGGACCAGTTACAAAGTGTCTCCTTCTGCATGAAGTCCCCACAGGAGAGATCGTGGTGCGCCTGGACCTGCAGTTGTTTGATGAGCCTTAGGAGAGAGGGGCCGATGTTGGAATTCAGCCAGAGTTCACTGCAGGAGGTGTCTGCAGAAGCTGTCACCGAGTCCTTGCTGGTGTGGCATGAAATTACTGCTCGCCCTTCACATATCAGAGGGTTATCAAAGCAAACAGGAGCATCTTTGTGCCTTGATAATTCTCACTGAACACATGAATCCCAATTTAGTGAGGAGATCTCCCTCAATCTCTCTGTGTGGAACTTGGCGTTGGTTTCCTGGGCTGGTGAAACAGCCCTGTTGTTCCTTGAGCTGCAGTTGGGATGGCTGGCAAACCACATGGGCGGATGTGCTTGCTCCAGTTGCCCTGCTCTTTAATTCCCATGGAGGAGGCAGTGTGGGTGTGTTTTGGAGGCCTTCTGAGGGTTTTCCCCCTTCAGGAGTTCTGTGCCTATTGCTCAGCAGAGTGGTGTGTAAATGTGAGTGAATGGAAGGAGCAGTTTTGCAGCAAGAAGATCTTGGAAGATCTTCGTGATGGTACTGAAAAGACTTAGAAAATAAATAGTCTATATCTATAAACAGAGAAGATTCTATTAACATACCACTTCATGACTCGTGTTGCCCCTGAAAATAAAAGATGTCCAGGCCATCTGCACAGAGATGAATTGCACTCCAGAAGAGTCCAGCCCTCGGTCCCTTTGGAAGTCGCTGTTGTCCCCAGGACTGTAGGTGCTGGGGCAGGAAGGCGAGGGTGAGGCACAGAGCCCTGCTGGGCGTCGTGCGAACCTCCCGGTACTCCTTCACTGCTGCTGCTCCCAGGGCTGAGCGTCACCTGCAGTGGGGAAGAGGAAGCAATCGTGGCTCCAGCTCAGGAAGCGAAGCTCCGGCCTGCAGAGGCTGGTGTGCGAGGCAGCCTGTGGTGCCCAGGGACGGAGCTGAGCCGCGCTCCCCCGTGTGCTTGGGGCAGCCCCTCCTGCGGCTCGCACGGGGCGCGTGCTGCGTGTCACCGGAGAGCTCGTGGCGGGGCAGAGCGGGGAACCCAAAGCCATCCGGGGGAATGCCAGGGCGCTCCATCCGTTTCACTCCGTGGATAACGACGTCCGGCCCACATCGCTGTTCGGCAAAGCTCCCGGCTCCAGGCAGGCACCGACGGCTGCTTTCCCTCAGGCACACGTGTGAGTGCTCTGCTGAGTCTGGACTCGGGGGACAGAAGATCCCTGAGAGTCAAATTCCTCTTCGTTCTGCTTGGATTCCTTTTGTTCGTGCCCTGCCACGCATCCACTGGTATTTTTCTAAGGACTTCATTCCGGATGGGAGGTGCCAGCCCGTGTCATTCGCATGTGAACGTTCTCGTGGAGCTGTTGTTAGGTTTTGGTGTTCCTTGCATGTCCTCTCAGTTCTGGTTCCCACCTCTCCTGTGTCGGCGGTGTTCTCTAGCACTCCAAGTCTTATTGGTTTCCATTAGGAAATTAGGATATATCCATAACAGGTAGGTAGATCAGTAGGGTAATAAGTGTAAACTGTGCTGGGAAGTGTCTGTGTATTATAATTTCCTAGAAGACCACTGTAATGTTTCAAGCAATGGGAAGGAAAAAAAATGTATGTTGGAGGGACAACAAAGTTTACATTTCATACTTTTCAGAATCGCTTTATTATTTATTTATTGAAGATAGTGTAGAATTTTGTATCAGAAATGACAGACATACTTATGTATTTTTTGAAACAAAACAGAGATACACACTTTAGTTAGAAACTTTCAACTGACCACATTTTAGAGGGAGTGTGACTTCCTAGGCATGCATTTGTTTACCACTAACTGGCTGAAAACACAATTAAGAGAACTTTAAGTTTCTATTTTTCAATGTTGTTAAGAAAATTGTTTCAATTAAAATATGTAAATAGTACTAAACCCATGCTTTCCTAATTCCATATCAATACATTTTATTAAATATAATGTATATGAAAATACACATTGTTGTGGTAGGATAAAAAAAGTGATAAAATCTATTACTGGAGTACCATTAAATGTCATTGTCTAACCTTTTATTGCTGTCCTAATTTTACTCAGTGCTGCCAACAGGGTGGACATTCATTTCAGTGTTTCACAAGTAGCATCACTTTGTTAATAGTGTCATTTCACCAGCATCAATTACAGTGACAGCTGAACTGGCCCTCAGGAGAAAAAAAATCTCATGGCTGGAATGCAGGAACCTTGGGCAGGGTTTTGGAGGGAGCCCCAAGGAGCTGCACCTGCCTGAGGCTCATGTGGTGCTGGAAGTGGGGGGCCCTTCACTCAGGGGCCCCTCTCAGATTGCAGCCCATGTCATGGACATCAGAGAATCCCAGAAACCCAGACTGGTTTGGGTTGGAAGGGACCTCAAAGCCCATCCAGAGCCACACTCCTGCATGGGCAGGGACACCTCCCACTATCCCAGGCTGCTCCAAGCCCCATCCAACCTTGGACACTTCCAGGGAAGTGCTGTACCAGCCTGTACGATTGCCCCGTTTTGGGGACTTGTGACAGAACGAGCACTTCCCAGCCCCATCACTTGGGGTGTCCCACTTCCCCTGCTCCCGTCAGTGCCAGTAGGGGTTACTCAAATGTTGATGAGGAAAGGCTGGAGTTTGGCTCACAGATATCCAATGAATCCCTCATAATCAGTCCAGTCCTAAAGGGAAAGCTCATCCTGTCCCTGTGCATCGAGGACAGGCTGTGTCCATGCCCTGGTGACAGCATCGCTGCCCTCAGAGCTCGGTGGCCCATCAGCACTGTTGGCTTCCCAGACACAACTGTGCATCCTGGAGTCACAGAATGCCAGGATCCCTGAGGCTGGAAAAGCCCTCCCAGCCCAGGCAGTGCCAGCTGTGCCCAGTGCCCACCTTGTCCCCAGCCCAGAGCACTCAGTGCCACACCTTCAGGGATGGGCACTCCAAAGCTCCCTGGGCAGCCCCTCAATGCCACACACTTGGAAGTGCTGTAAAATAAAAACACCCCAGGCTGGCCTTGGCTCAGAAACGCTGAGTGCCTGCCTGGGGCAGAGCTGATGGAAGGCAGGGCTGGAAAGGCGGGAGAGGCTGCTCAGAGCTGGGGAAGGGACTTGGGCACCTGGGAGACAGAGCCTGGCTCTGAGCTGACACTGAGCCAAATAGCTGAGGAGTTACAGCAGGTTTTTCCTAGATGCACTTAATTATTCAGTGTTTTCTCAACATGAGTTTTTATGAGGTAACTCTTTCAATGCTCATTTTACAGTTTTTTTACCCTTTAAAAAGAGTTCAGTCACTTTTTGTTACATGTGAGGAGGATTGGGGTGGGAAACATTGTGGGTAATGGAGTTTTTTCCTTGCATACATTCTCAAAACTGAGATGTGACAAGAACAGACTGACTCCAACAGCACTGCCTGGTTCCAGACTGCTCTGCTTGTCACAGGGAGATCTCAGTTCATTCAAATCCAGTAGTCAAAGCCCTTGAAACAGGGAGAAGCTGGGAATCAGGAGAAATTGCTTTGAGGGTTTGCTGTGTGCGTACATTCCATATCTACCCTTGCTTTGTTCAGCCTCTCCACTCCTGTCCTACGTGCACATTGCTGTATCCAGAGTTCAGTACACACTTATAGATATATATGTGATTATTGTATATACAGCATAAAAACACAGCTCTGTTGTCATTGTCAAATACCGAGTAAATCTCACAGAAAAGCGTTTAAAGGCACCCGGTTTTGTTTGTTCATTTAAATATTTTAAAAGAAGGAGTGTCCTCAGGAAATTATTTTTCTGTATGTAGGAGGATATGTTTAGGATCTCATTAAAAAAATAAAGAACTGCAGTGAGAGTCTGTTAAATGGCCCTAATTACTTGATAGAGTTGTGAAAGGCTCTGCTGTGACTGTGGGTCAATTCCTTGGCTGCCTGTAAAGCTGCCAAAGTGCCACTGTCCCTGGGTTTGGAGACCGGTTCTGGGATCTGATGGATCTGGGATCTGCAAGCAAAGGGAGCTGGGGCTCCCTCCAAGCCCCCATCAGCCCCTGGGCCCAGCTCCTGCACCTGCCCTGAGCACAGGAGAAGGGTAGAAAGAAGAAATAGGGACAGAGCTAAAAGGTCAGAGCTTGGTGAGCAGCAGGAGCTCTGCCCTCCCTCTGTCCCCCAGAAGTGGCCGGGGGTCTGAAGGGTGATGGATGGGAAGGGAAATCCAACCCAGTTCTGGGAGCTGCTCCATGGGAAGGGGACTGTGGTGTGACACAGGAGGAAGAGAAGGTTGGATGTGGGACCATAGCACCGGTCCAGGGGCCAGGCCCTGTCTCCAGCCCTGCTCTTCAGGGAATCACAGGATGCTTTGGGGGGTCCTTAAGTCCCATCCAGTGACCTTCCACTGTCCCAGGCTGCTCCCAGCCCCAGTGTCCAGCCTGGCCTTGGGCACTGCCAGGGATCCAGGGGCAGCCCCAGCTGCTC
>WAAG01005160.1:30167-64315 GCA_013390105.1 Tichodroma muraria
CAGAAGTGAAGGTGTGTCAAAGGATACAGCATTCATCAAATCAGGCAAGGCAGAAAACAGTGAAGAGTTGTTTAAAATCCCCAGGAGAAGTAGGATGGCTGTCTCTTACTAATCTGAACACCCAAACCGGTGCTCCACAACTGACCAGCTCTACAACAACTTTACTCAGCCATAGTGAGGAATAACCCCCTGGGAGCAGGTCCCCCTCACTGAAGGGAGCAGCTGGGAGAATGTGACTTTCCTGCAATGACTGCTCCACAAATCCAGCCCTTCTGAGTTTGTTCAGTCTGATTCTCTCACTCTGCACCCACACACAGGTTTCACTTACAAAAATATACTAAATTTGCTTTTTTTTTTTTTTTCCCGCCATTAAGTGCACCAGAAATATTAAAATATCTTTATCCTGAAAAGCTTAATCCATCTATTCCATTGCAAAACATTCCATCAACTCTCCAGATTGCCAGGCTAAGAGAACCTTATGCCATGGGACCTTGTGGCATGAGAGCCTTGTTCTAGTGGCAAGTATTTCCAGGAAAAGAAACAACTTCTTGTTATTGTTGTAGAATATACACTGCCTGTGTGCATTATTTGCATTGCAGCCACAGGATGGGTCATCATGTACAAAAATAGTAAATAAAAATGTAAACTTAATTGTTTCACCTTCCAAGATATAGGAATAGAAAAACAGTTCTCAGAGTTTAGTAAAATTTGGATTTAATCTTTTTTCTTCTTCATTTGTGGGTTATTTCTGCTATAATTTTTTAAAT
The DNA here is from genome assembly GCA_013390105.1 of Tichodroma muraria. Lineage (NCBI taxonomy): Eukaryota > Metazoa > Chordata > Aves > Passeriformes > Sittidae > Tichodroma > Tichodroma muraria. Next base: position 30,935 of record WAAG01005160.1, read on the forward strand.
GCCTTTAATATTTACTTCCAAATCTTAAATCACTAAAAATCTCAGAAACAGCCATCTTAAAACATTGGAATTTGGAACATTTTGTACTTCAGAGCTGAATTTCTTTTTCTCTCGCATGCTGGGTATCTATAAATGTCTAAAAACCAAAACTGTTGCCTTAATAGATCTGCCTTTAATGAGCTACACAATTGATCCAGATAATTGATAATGCAGCACTGCTCTGCAGAGTCTCTGCAGCCCCATCCTTAGGATTTCCAGAGGCCAGGGCAAATGCCAGGCACCTTGAAATTTCAAACAAGCCAATATGGCACAAAACTTTAGGGGAAAAAACAAAATTGCAGAGTTGCAGGAGAAAGCATAAAAATATTATTTACTGCAAAAAGCAGTAACATTGCCAGGCGCCATGTTAGAAGCTGAGCACCACAATTCAGGTTGTAGCAACTCCCTAAAGGACCACATAATTTCATCAGTAAAAGTAAGGACCATTTCATGTGAAGGACTGCATAATGGTGAATTTTGGGGGTTGTTTTTTGTCTCCTCCTTAAAAACAAGAACATTCCAAGCTGCAGTGCTCAGCTGGCTGGAAGAGCCCCGTGCAGTGGAACATTCCCTTGCTCCTGCAGTCACTGTAAGAACATGAAGTAGTGTTTCCTAATTCACGGAGTAAAGCCCTGCAAAAACATCCCCACACATGCAGAGTCAAGAAATGGTGTAGTGAATACAGTGAAAATATTCCATACTGTAGCCTTTACGTTTAAAGTGAATGATTTTTGATTAGACACATAAATTACTGAAAATGTGGCTCCAGCAGTTGTCGGGAGTTATCAGATAAGACAAACTTTACATGGAATCAGAACTAATTCCTGCACAGTGCTACTGCTGTAAAGGCTGCAACAACAATGGCAGACATATCATTAAATGGGCAAACCTAGAAATATAATTAAATTAACTGATAATCATCTTTCTTCTTCTATCCAGACTCTAATTTAATGCACTTGCAAATGTAATGAGGTTCACTGAATTGAAAAATACTGTGGAAATAACAGAAACAAGATTAAATTAATTGCACGACATACTGATAAGAAAGCTTGCTTCAAATTATGTGAAGCACATTTCTAAAAGCCATTAAAAGGCCAGTCACATATCATGCACCTTGATGACAAATAACAGATTTAAATTATTTTTTTACTAACTGGAATATCCGTTGTGTTTCCTAGAACCATATGCTAATTGGTTGGTGCTCCCTCATCTTCAGGTAAATAAACATGTGAAAAACACTTGGGCAGTGAAAAATTAAAATCTGGCCAACAACCAAAATTACCTCTGCTCCAATCATTTCCATGCGATTCACAGTACAGAATTTGAGATGAAGACATGCTAAATGCATTTATACCTTGCAGCAGCTGGGGTGAAAAATTATGTTTTCTTCCCTAAGAAACCACTATTTAAATTTCCACAAACAGGAGTAGAGCATTCATTCTGAAGTCAAAATAACCAGATCTCAGCTGTGCCTGGAAGAGTTCTGGACAATGCAGCATCTCTGAAGCACCATCAAAGGTATAGAGCCTCCGTTTTTATTGGCTTCTTTTTCCTTAAAAAGAGCCCTGAACAGGAATTCCGCCATCTCTCTACATACCCTGTGCAAATACTCGACTGGATCTGATGCTTTAATTTAAGAAACAAGAAAATCCTCACTTAAAAGCACATTAGACATTTTAGGTAGTTTATTTGAAAGGAAACATTGTCTGGTATGTGCCAGTAGACCAAAACTTCAAACACTAGTGGGAGCTACAAGGCACCCAATGCCAAGGATTTCAGCAGAATCCTGTCAAGTAATTCCAAATTTGTATTTCCTTACAGCGAGATTAACAACAAAGGATTTGCATTAGCAGCCAGTGACAGGCCACTTAAACCCACATTCCCCTGACACTCCTGACACATTCCAGAGGGCAAACAGAGGGCTGGAACCAGAGCTTCTTGTTTTAGCAGTGAAAAGCAGACAACGGCAACTCCCAAGCTGGATTTCTGAGCAGCAACATGCTGCAGTGACAAGAGGAATGCAACATCACAGCTGGCCGAGACACTCCTGAGCTGGAGAGCAAAGAAGAAGGGAGAGAAATGTCGAGAAATAGTGTAATAAATCACAGGACATTGTCCTTTAATACCAGGGCACTCGGGTCCTGACCCAACAAAAGGTCAAGCAGACACTTGGAGGAAGGTGAGAATCCCACTAATATCAGCTCAGTTGATGAAATGGAAGCTAAGCAATAAGAAGGCTCAAAAGGCAGAAAATTCTGATGACACAAAACTCCCTTCATGTTCTTGTTCTTTCAAAGGCTTTTGTAGAAAATTACTCGAGAGATGCTGAATGTTTTTTCTCACAGACTGGGTTCATCCGCCCTGGCTCTCGGTGTCTGGAGGCAGCTCTGCCAGGCTGGGCATCCTCTGCTGCTGCCCAGGACAGGGCTGTCCTGAGCAGCAGCCTTCTCTGGGGGTGCCACACAGCTCCTGAAATAGCCAGAGGAGACCACGTGCTTAATACACATGAACTCAAAGTCTCATCCTGTTTGTACTGTAATTATCCCTTCCTAATTTGGGACCTTTAAGGAAACTTTACTAAGTATTTATATAGAGTTCTATCATATTTTTCTGGCTTCTGTGTTTTTATAAACAACCAGTTAAGTTATGAGCTTTAACAAAGATCACTCTCAGGATTTCCTGCAGTAAAATTGCTCACTATTCACTAAATACTCAATTCTTAAGGAAGAGAAATTGTGAAATTAGAGGTGTATGGATATACTTGGGGAGAATTCCAGGAGGGAAACATTGTTTATGTCATTATAAACAATGCTTCAAAAGGGAAACTCACTGTTTATACTGCATATATGTCTTGTTATTTATAAAAAACAAGCATTATTCCAGGAACAGATGGTCTGTCAAGGTGGCCCATACATGATTTTGTTTTCTATTTTCAACATGCCTTCAGTATAACTTTAGTTCCAAAAAGATCTGGTCCTAAGATCCATTAAACACTGACAGTAGAGTAGAAATTGGTGTTAATTAGTCTGGGCCTCCTCCCAAATCTCTACCAATTAAACAAGTGTTTAGTGCCATTAAGCTTACACGTTATAAATCTTTATCTGCATAAAAGTGTTACAAAATGGAAAAGGAGGAAAGCAGAAGAGTATAGAAAAAGTAAAAAAAAATAGATCTGAAAGAACAAGTAGCTGAAATGTTAAAAAAGGAAAACCAGCTTCTTCCTTTTCTTCCCCTCTAAGTTACCAGCACATATAGGCATTTTAAACCTCGTAACTCTGTTTGAGATTAATATTATGGGGTTTAGGGTTCAAAATAAATTTTACACATCATGTAAGAGGGCAGACAAAATTGAATTCTCCAAGGATGATTTCCCTACACAGCCTAATGTATTGTATCATACCATTTGTAACATAAGGGAGTAAAGCTGGGAGGAGGACAGGGGTGGGAGGAGGGAGGAAAGCTTTCTAATCTACTTCAAGATAAAAGTAAAACTTGGAAACTTGTGTGTGAAATAGAATTCTAAGGCAGAGCACTGAAATGAACTAGTAAACACAGAAGAGTTTTACATTCAGCAAGTCAGGTATCCGAACAGAGCTTTGTGCTTTGAAGCGTCGGCTCAGTCCAGTGTCCATCCAGTTCAGTGTCTCATCTCTCCCTGTGCTCATTCCAGGTGCTTCAAAAAAAGACAGAAACAAATGGCCTCTGCTCCCCACACCTATTTCGTTTCTAAAATCACTTATGACTAACCTACTGCTGAGATAAAATGCTTATTTACAGGTACTTAAATATCTACACAAATGTTTACAGGAAAAATCAATCATAATATATTTCTGAGCCAAAGCAAAGTGTCTTTTTTAAAAAATTCACAACTCTACAAGTACATCCAAACCCAGCGATTCCACAGCCTCTCTAGACCCTTGCTGTGGGGTTTGTGCAACCTCGTCAACAACGATTTCCTAATGTCTGGGAAGAATTTCCTGCGTTGCAGCCTGTGTCTATTATCCTCTCTGTGCACTTCCAGGGAGTCTGGCTCCATCTTTTGTGTGCATTTAGCTGGTTAATAAAGTACCAGCTTGATCCTCCAAACAGACTCAGCTCTCCCTGCACCTCTTTGTGCCTCACGTGCCTCAGGCAGGAGCAAGTGCCCAGAGAGACCCAGACCGAGCCCCCAGCCAGCTCCCTGCCGAGTTCAAACACCGAGCAAGGGGAACACAAAACCAGCTCGTGCCTCTTCCGCTCTGGGACAGCCACTGGAATTCCAGTATTTTTTCCCTTTTGCAGGCAAGGTAATCAGTTAGGGCTAGGAAGCCTTGATAAAGATGACAGATGCTTTTCCTGAGCCAGAGCAGTGGCAAAGGCAGCAGGGGTGGAAGGGGACAAATTGCATTACAGTAACAGCAGCTCTCACAAGCCTTGATTAGTCTGCACTGGCTCCTCTGCCAGATACATCACGGCCAGAACTGGTCAGAGAGTAAATTTGTATGAGAACAGGAAATAATTGCCTAACAATAACAACATAATGGTCACCTCAGTTTCTAAAGATGATGAAACATCCCCATCCAGCTGGAGAGAAGATAATTTTTGGCTAACATTCAGGAAGCAAATGTTGGTTATGCTGGACCAGCGGAGAGAGGATGAACAGCCAATCTAATCACTGGCAGCTCTTTTCCTCACACGTCTAATAAAGGGACATTTTGCACATGGCATATTTTTGATAAACTGGATGTGAAAATGCAAGACAGGAATTTGCTAAAGGAGCAGGAAAAAGGGTGTCCTGCATAATCACTTTTAATAGGTGTAGGAAAATAAATGGAGGAAAGGTGAGGAGGATTTTAAGCATATCCAAGTGACTTGCAGCTGGGATGTAGAAGAACACATATATCATCCTAATTGTTGCTTAGTCTTGACTACTTGACAAGTATGTTGCTTAGCCTTGAGTACTTGACAAGTAGAACAAATGTGTTTAGATAACACAGGCCTGGATAGACCATTCCAACATGCTTGGGATTCCTGCCCTGCTGTGGGAAAGATCAAAGCAGAGGGTAAACTGCACCTGTGTGTGTCTCTGGGACACAGGTGGCACCAGCAGGTTCAGTGATGCTCCAGCAAGGACCTGCTCTGTGGGACCTGCCTTCCCACCAGGCTGCGCCTGGCCTGGTGCTGCCTTGGGAACCCCACAGCGTGCAACAGAATGAAAACAAATTTAGCCTTTGCAATTCACCCATGGTTTTGTGGCTGTTCCCAAGTCCTGCCTGTGTCAGCTCTCGCGCTAAGTGATAAAATACCTGCCAAAGCTCTTGTTTCTGTGCAGGAACGCAGGAGGATTCACCTCCTGCATGGGCAGGTTCGTAGCTGGATGAGCAGACGGAGGGGGGTAAAGAAGCATTTAAATGACCAGTACAATAATGCAACCAAGATTCCACACTCACTCAAGTCAACAGGAAGAAATTTTTGGCAACTGAAAGGATAAACTCAAAAAGCCCTCCTGAGGACACTAAAACCTAGAAGCCCCTCCTGTGGGGTAATGTTCATCCCACCCCAAGTTCTGTTCTGGCTGAGGAACACACTCAGCACTGCCCACAGGAGCAGGCCAGAGCAGCACAGCTGGAACCTGCTCTGGGATCCCTGCTCTCTCACAAGTCTGAGAATCATTTACTTTCAAGTCAGGGAGTCGAATGCACAGTTCAATGGATAAGCAGAAAGACAAGGACAGCGGAAAGGTCACTGCAATAATTAAAACTTACACCTCATGAATTACAGAGTGACTTCCCTTCTCCATTTCTTGAAATGACATGCACTTGTTGGTATGAATAGTGGTGAAACTGTGGGAAAGAGCCCCAGCTCATCACCCCATGCAGATCCCGGGGTCAGTGTAGCTTCAGGGAACTCAGTGTATCTCCACACTGGCAGTGGAGCTGCACTGGGTGAGCTGAGCCCTCCCCAGGGGTGTCAGGAGCGTGGCTCTGAACAAGCCACAGGTCCTGGAGGGCACAGCTCCAGGCTGGAGTCCAGCAGGGAGCTGCAGGGACTCTGCCCCAGCAGTGCTGCCCCTCCTGCTCTCCCAGGGCTGGGGCCCGCCCTGTCTCCTCACAGCTGGGCAGCATTCCAGCCTTTCTGGAGCATGAGGCGTCCCCAGGGTGTCCCCAGCCTGGCTGTGGGTCCCCCCACTGCCAGAGCCTGGCAGGGACACCCAGAGCAGCTACAAAACCCAAGCATCTGCCTCCAGCTGCGCCCGCGAAACGCGATGGCAATAACAGCAGCCCACGCTGCCTTTAATGCGCAGCCAACACGCGCCCAAAACCCCAACATAAACCCAAGAAAGACCTGCCAGAGCAGCAGAAAAGGTTGTTTTCCTGCCTGACCTACCCGGTACAGGTACCTACCACGTGTCAGGCCTCCAAGATGCAGCCCCTTCTCAGCTTTCACAAGAACATCACCTCAATACACGTGTTCTTTTCCTTGGTACTACAATTCTTTTCGCAAACCTGACAGCCAAGCACATCATACACAGAAAAGACGACACCTCAGGAGAGGGGTGGGAAAGCTGGTGTGGAAACCTTGTGAATTCAGCCTACAATAAATCTAATCTTACATACCACAAACCATGCACAATTAGGAGGGGTAATAAGGAACTGCAGCTGCTGGATTATTTGTGCTTAGTATTTATCACAGGATGATATCGAGCTCATAAAAGACAGGACTTATGAGAGCAACACTGTAAATTATTCTTTTTGCATCATTTCTTCAACACTCAACAACAAAAAATCAGCTTATGTAAATATTAACATGTATCCTAAATAAAAAAGCAGTTTGAAAATCTCAGCTTTTAGACAATTGTTTTAAAAATGTCTTTCCCCCCTTCCATTCTGTCAGGTTACCATGGGATTTACCAGGACTCTTAATTTATGGAGATGTTTTCATTCTGTGTGTGAAAGCATGCATGTAAATACATTCTTGTCACATTAAATTCTAATTGCTAAGTCCAGAAGTGAATTTAGGAGAATACTTAAATACAATCAGTGTATTTCTCAACTGATTTTCAAAACAAGATTATGCTTTTTGCAAAGGGTAGAGGACACTCCTTTAGGCCACTGAGGACCACAAACTCCACTGTTGTTTCAAACCCCCAGTTTTGAAACTGAAAAACTTCATTTATGAAGCATTTTTTGTTTGTTTGTTTTATTCAATCACCAAAGGAAGAAACAGTTTGACCCTCTGTACTGCAAACACGTTTGGGCCGTTAATCTCAAACCTATTAGTTCCAAGCAGCGAGGGAAAGATCAGGGGAAAGGTTCTTTATCCCAACTGCAGTTAAATTGGCTCAGCAATTTAATAACATTCCAGCCTCAGAACCAGCAAATTAGGAAGGTTTCTCCTTTTATTTCCCTTCCTTATTTTTTTTTTCTGCTCTGCCCACTAGAAATACTTCTAAATATTGTGAAGGTTTAAGTTTATTTGCACTGATGCATCTTGGGTAGATACTGAAAACACACCCCAATTTCATCAAAGCATCTTCCCAGAAGGAGCTTTTCCTCAACCAGCAGTGCTGTATCATAGGAATTATTCTAGAACCCCATAAACTTCTTTTTTAAAAAATGCTTTGGAGACATAACAGCATGTTCCCCTACAGAAAATGCAGCTGGAAAACTGGCATCACAAGCACAAAAAGAGGAAGAAAAACCCTTCTGTCAGCACTGGAAAGTAGCACAGCTCTCTGCCATGAAATACCCAAGGATCCTTTAGCAATTACTTGACAAGTCTGAATGGTCAAGAAACTATTTGAGCATAGATTAGAGATTATATGGAATATTAAATACTCAGTGTGGCTCCTGCTGACCAAAGGAATGTTGTTTATTTCTATTAGGCATGTTATCAGCTAATCTCAAAATATGAGCAACACCCTCCACCGCCTCTTGTCTTGAAAGAAACGCAAAACCTTTCTTTCAAGACAGGAGTTACCTGAATTAATCACTTGCACTCTGTATAATATTCCTGTGGATTGGCTTGGAAAGTGCTGAAAGAGATGATGCACTGTATCCCACTTTGACAATGGGCATATTGAGCTCAAGTATCCATGTCATTCTCCTGACAATCCCATATATTTAGGAACACAGTGAAACTGCAAGCTCACATCATGTGCACAATTATAAAGTTAAGTTCTCTTCTTGATTAACTTAAAGAAGGCCCCTAATCTGTGTCTAATTTCTGTATGTTCAACTTCAATTTAAATCAAATCTGCTAGTTTACTATCTGTGTACTCTTTCCTTTGTCATATAAGTGATACCTTAGAAAATAAAAACAAACAAAATAATAAACCAAACCCAAAGCAACACCCTAACTCCCAACTGATTTAGGATTTCAAACTCCCATCTCTTAAAAGAACAACATTTACATCTTGACAAGCAATAAAAGCACTAGCAATCAGAAGCTTACTAGGACACATGGAGCATGTAAATCACAGTCACTCATAGCTCAGAGGTTTTCAAGTATTTATTCAGTATTCGTAAGCAGGCAATTATTTTTACTTCTCTATATCCAAAACAGCTCTCTTCTAAAATGCCTTTTTCTTTTCACTTCACTGTGAGGTCTTCTGTGTATGCAGCACCTCAGCTGTGTCCTTGAGTTATTATTAATCAAACAAACCATCTCTCTCCATGAACAAACAGTGAACTTGCTCTGATGGAGATGGCTGCTCATGACTTTGGCTTTCCTGCACACAACGTGTCATCAGCCACGTCCTTCTGCCCACTGCCCCACCGTGACTGCCCCACTGCCACCATGGTGAGTTTAACCCTTGTAATTGCATTGGACTCTAGAGGAGCTCTGTTCAGATATTCTGATTTGTCCTATTGGTCCCACTGGTACTGATTTTCCAAGAACTGATGACGTATTTGTAGGCAGTATTAATTCCAGTGTGCAGCCACTACTGATCTCCTGCCACCTGTCACACCTATCCACTATCAGATGAGAGAAGTTCCCTGATCTATCAAATCCACCAGCTCTCAAACAAGGACAATTAAGGGCTTTGAGAGAATTCTATCTACATCTTCCAGAAAATATTAATGTGCTGCACTGAGGGCCAAGAAAAATAACTCTTTGAGAGGCAAATGAGAAATTCTAAAGCCCTCGCATAGCTATAGAAAAAAGGAATAACTGAAAAGAATGGCTTAATTTCCAGGAATAAGAAACTCCTTATCAAGACGGGATTACTTTTGAAACTTTTAAGACTGATGCCTTCCACACACTTGCTGGTACAGCCTTAAAAGCCACGTGATACATCACAGCAAGCAGCTCAGAGCTGGAGTTAATTTGGGTTTTGTCTTTTCCATGTTAGGTTTGATTTCCTTGTGATGGAATGTGCGTAGAAAGGCCACATGCTAAGGTGCTAAAATGAAACCACTGCATGCTTTTAAACCTGATACTCACAGCCTGAACTTCTCTAATGCTACTCTTTTGATTTTAAAACTGAAATAAATGCAAATATGCATCATTAAAAACTTTGTGGATCAATAAATTATTAAAAAAAAAAAAAATGGAAGGGTTTACTTTGTTTCATGAAATTGTCCTTAAACAAGCATGGGTAGATTGAAGACATCTTGCAAATATCCCACATATTTAGGGATTTTTGCTATCCCACTTTTGCTATGATAGTATTTTCTATTAGAAATATAATTCTGCTGGATTTCACTTTCACTAGAAACAGCCCCAGCTCACATCAGTACGTGCAGCAGATTCCTCTCTATAGAGAGCAATGGTAGATTTACATTCAAAATATACTAAAAAGCACACGTGAGACATGGGAACCTTCCAAAGCACCTGTCAAGGCCAGGAATTCAAATCTGCTCTCTGTGGCTGAAGAAACAATTTAGTCTTTCTACACCCCTGGAATAACATTTGCTAAGAAATTAATATTTTCTCTGAAATGACTCAAAATGAAAATAGTAAGCAGCAACAAAACAGATATTGATTTATTTACTTGCAATCTCAATGGGACCATCTTCAAACCCTGATTTAGCCACAGCTAGACCACTCTCCATAGCAGACACTCCTGGAGTCACTAGCAAAAAGCATGGGTTTGGAAATGTCAACTGGTTTTCTGAATTAACTTTACACACACACACACAATTTATGAATATCCTGGTTATCTGCAACTTATTGCCTTAATATTCATCACATTACTTTAAGTCCTGGGAAACAGAATTTAAATCTTATAACCTGGTACAACACATACAATTCTCCTGGGATTAAAGAACAAAATGTGCAGGCACTGCTTTTATTGCTGTTGCAACAAAAGCATGTATAAAATGGAATAAGCCAACTCAAGAATTAGCTAACCACCACATACCTTCGAGACATTTTTTAAAGGAGTAAAAGAATAGTTCTAACTCTGGTTTAAAGCTACTTCAGCCTCAAGGATTCTTTAAAAAACAAAACAACACAAAAGAAACTTGTACATGAATAGGAACAACCCAACACACTGCAAAATAATTGATGTCTGTGAAACAAAAGCTGGGCACTGGGCAAAGGTTGGACTCTGTGATCTTGGAGGTATTTTCCAACCCTAGTGATTCTATGAATATAAAAAGCACGTAAAAAAGAATGGGTTGTTGATTAGCTCATTCAAATCTTGTAATTCAAATGTGTTGAGAGTTAAACCTGTGCCATCCTCTAACAGAGAAAGGGGAGAGGGGGGAAATATGTCGAAAATCCTTATGCATTTTTTAAAATTCATAATTGCACCACTGTCTGATGTTGTGAAAGCTGGCATGAAAAGTGAAATGCAAAGTGTTGATAACAAAGCTGTGAGATGGGGCTATTTTGGTAACATTTGTGGGTTTTGGGGTTTTTTGTAAGGTTTTTTTTTTTGCTGATTTTTTTTTTTTTGCTGAAACCCTTAAATAATTGAACAACAGCTATTTAATACAAATGACAAAAAAACTTTTAGCAATTAGTGTGTTTATGTTGTGCTTGCAAGGAAGGAACAACATTTTACAGTAATTGCCTTGTAGGAAGGTTGTTTTCCATGCTGCAATTCCAGCTGCATCATAGATTTAATAAATAGGCCTGTAACTGATAAAAACGTAGATTTTGCCAATGCTGAATGCCCCAGTCAAAGAGAGCTGCAAGAGCAGGCAGGGACAGAGATGAAATGTGTGAGTTGGAAGGTGAAATGTGCTGTACATTCTCCCTCCTCTGAGCTGTTGCTGGGGGCTAGAACAGCCTACCTGGCTCCCAGGGGCGTTTTTACCACGGACGTGGCTTGCAGAGGTTTTATGGTTTTGTAAAAGATTTCATGTCCTAATTCAATTGTCACAGTTCCAGGATGTCTCTGGCTCCTCGGAAGCCCCAAGAGGCAGCCCACTGAAATTTCAAGCCTCCAACCATAACCATTGTTAAGCTGTGTCCCACCAGAGAGAGGATTCGATTGCAATTCACTTCTGCTCCCACAGCAAAGCTGACACTGGTTCAGCATCTGAGATGCCCGACTGTGTAAGGGACAGTGCTGTTGACTGCAATGACAACTCAGCCAACTTCCCCAGAACAGGACACCAGCTATTTAGGACAGGCCCAGGACTGAGAAAGCATTTTACTCACACTGTTCTCCAGTGGTTACCTAGTGCTACCCACTGGCTGCTTATTGCGCTGTCAGACCCAGAAAAAATAGCAATTAACACAGTATTTGGTGCCATCAGTGTGCTTTTTGTTTCACGTCATTTCTTGGTTCAATATCCTCACTTTACCCAGAATGATTTAAGCAGGCTTCACTCATTTTCAAGGCTTTCTTTGCCTGGTTTACACCAGGTAGCAACAGGGGCAGAGTCCCTCTATGGTTTACAGTTTGGGGATTTCCATGAGTTCTGTCCATGTGCTTTCCAACACAATGTTTTTAATGGTTTTGCAGGAGCTCACCTGCAAAATCACATCACACACAATCACATGTGTGAATCACATCACACACAATCTCTGGTCATCCACATCTTTATAAACCTGGAAGAGTGGACTCAAAGGTGCAATTGTCCATATTCCATGGATCCAAACATTGCTAAGGAATCTGCACATACACTTCACCTGTTTTTGGAATGCCACTCCAACTATTCTCTGCTTGGAATGCTAAACCACCTCTGAAATGGGTGGGATTTGATCTTGTTTGCCAAAACAAGTCATGTGCACAAGTCCAGGGGGAGGGAAGGAGAGCAGGGAGAGGGAGAAGAAGAAAAGAGAAGCCACCAAACCCACAAAATAAACAGCCAAATCTGAGAGTTTGCAGCAAACACAAACCGTCCACAATAGTGAAACAAAGAAGCAGGCTCTGGAGTTTATAGTAATGGGCACAGCAATTAATAAGACATATAGCACATGGTAAAATCCGTTCAGCCATCTGTGTCAACTGTCCCCCAGTGGAAGCTGTGCATGTTTGCCATGTTCATCAGCATTAAGATCACTACTCCAAGCCAAGTCTGATTTTGTTGGCTCCTGTTAGTTCCAATGCTAAAAATCTATCAACATTGCTATTTAAAACTTCTCATAATAATACCAAAAACTCCAAACAGCAAACACAAAGCCACACAGTACTGGAAATTTTGCCTAACCTTAGTGCCTTCAGGGCAATTAACATCCTTGTGCTTATAAACATATTGTGCTTATAAATTAATTTTCATAATTGTTTATAAATTATTACATTTATCAAAATTCTGTGCATAACAGGTTATACTGTAAGAGTGGCAAAAGCAGAGTTACTTCTGTGAAGCATATTTAAGATCTGATCCAGAAAAAAGTATAATACACTTTAATTTAAGGTGAACATCAAGATCACGAACAAAGGAAAAGAATATTGTTTCTCTTTTAAACTCCTAGATAATTGCAGGGGGCTTTCTATAGGCTTCTCCTCTTTACATCCTCGAATCCCCTGTACTGACAATGCCTCCAGCAAAAGGGAGGGTTTGTATCCAGTGCAATCTGTCACAGCGTTTTATAAACTATCTGAATTATTTCCAATCACCAAGAGCAGTTTGTTGGGCTTGAAACAACATCTGCCCTCTCTTTGCTTGATGGTGAGCCACGGGCAAGTGGCTGCTTTCACCCCCAAGCAAGTCAAGAGCTGGCTCGAGGGCTGCAGGTGGAAATGCTGTGGGCTGGCACAGTGATGTTTGTACCTGAACCCCTCCTGTCACCACCAGGAACTGCTCCTGCTCCTCCTTTGCTTACAGATCCCCATGTGCATGTGATCTTCTGGAAATACACTTTTCTTTTCCATGGTAGCTGGGTTATCAGCAATAACAGTTACCTGGGGACAGATGAGGATTTTCACAGTAGTCTCCACCTCAGGAACCATGAGGTGACTCCTTTTTTGCATTTATTCGTGCGGTAACGAGAGCTTCACATGAAACCCCCTCACACTGAGAGCAAAACAAACCCCAGAGAAGGCGTAAGAGAGATGATTTGGTACAGAGGGAGAAAAGCTACTTTGTGGGAGCTCCTGTAGGACTTCCCACTTCATGAGTCACACAGCAGTCACAGGGACTTGTCACAGAATTTACTTCTGCAAGCACCAAAGGACGACTGTCTTTAAATCAGACATGTTAAATGCACTACATCTTCTCTTCAAAAGCAGCTATATTCTGCAACACCTACACATCCAGAATAAATTAGCTTTCTTATTCAGTGGTGTCAACAATGGTAAGCCCCAGAGAATAAGGGAGAAAGCATAATGCTAGCCTATGCCAAAATACTTATTAATTACACCTCCTTTCAGATATCCGCCTTGTTGGAATACACATGAAATAAGGAATTTTTGGTGCCACATGAAATAAGGAATAACACATAGCCTCTAATTTCTGAGCAATAATTTGGAAATTGCCCTCAATTTTTACCTCCTGTTCATTGCAGCAATGTTCAACAATGCTATATAAAGGAGGAATATAGATTATCCCTTAAATTTTTCTCTGCACACAGCTCCCTGCTGAACACCAGAGAAGAATCTAATCTAAGGTCAAAGAGGTGACTCTGCTATGAGGTATTTATCTGCTGCCCACCCCCCTGAGATGTCAACAGAAGTAGCTGATAGTGTCAGTTGTGACACTTTCTCTGTAGCGGGCATCTGCCCATTACCAGGTGGGGAGAAAACCTCAGCTCATTTCATACAGGAAACTGGAGAGCTGTCATCTGGTAACGGATTTTTATTGCTACCAGGAGTGTATTTGAATTCAAAGTAATGACCTGGAAGTACAAAATTCCGTATTCTGTAATCCCACAAGCCGTGCAATTCTCCCTCTTCAGTTACTGCTGAATATCTCTATAGCTTCCTCTGCTGCTCCTGATTTAATGTAATGCCATCAACAAACCTCCTTAGTGAACAGGGTCATGGCAAGATTTACAGTGCTTTTTCACAGGCCTGCAGGTGAATTTATTTTACCCAATATATCCATTTAGATCCATTTTCCTCAGAACATTATTCTTCAAAGACAACTTAGCGAGTTCTTCAGCATCAGATAAAAGTCAAGCTAAGTGGTGCAAAGATGACAAGGTGTCCTGCATGACCTTAATCAGAAGTTTAAGTGCAGGATAAAAGTGAGAACTGAACCAAGAGCCACTACCCCAGCTGTCTTTTTTTAAGCGTTAAGGAGACAAATGCTGCTGCTCAGACACATTCTTTTTTTGGTTATTTTTGTTGTTTTTTTTTTTCTCCAGACTGACACCCACGGCTTGTGGATTGCATTCAGCAGGCAAGGATTGGAGCAATATTCTGAGAAAAGCAGTGTCACTCACCAAACCTCAACGCACTATGTGAGAAAGCTCAAGGCGTCCTGTAATGACAATGGACAGCACATTAATGGGGAAGTATTGGAATTTTTATCGATAGCTTTAGTACACAGCGTGTCACTGGCCCAGCCTAAGCAAGCCCTCCTGCCCTTCCCCTCCTGTTCCATACACTCCAACCCCCACGTGGCTGCTTCTGCCACGTGTGGTGTCAGACATGGAGCCATGGCTCTGGCAGAACCAGAACTTCCAGATCATCACAAACTGTGGGGAGAACTTGAAGCAGCTTTCCAGTGCCTGTAAGAGAGCTGGGCATGGCCCAGGCATGGCGTGACAGGCCAAGGGGGAATGGCTTCCGCTGCCAGAGGGCAGGGATAGATGGGATACTGGGAAGGAATTGATCCCTGTGAGGGTGGGCAGGCCCTGGCCCAGGGTGCCCACAGAAGCTGTGGCTGCTCCTGGATCCCTGGAAGTGTCCAAGGCCAGGCTGGACAGGGCTTGGAGCAACCTGGGACAGTGGAAGGTGTCCCTGGCCATGGTAGGGTATAGAACGAGACTGTAAAGGTCCCTCCCAACCCATACCATCCTGTGGTTCCATGATCCTGAGATTCAACTCTAATCAAACCCCTGCATACTAGCTGTGAGTTAATAAAGTAACCTGGTTTTAGAAAGCTTTTCTTCTAAAAATTCAGCCTCTGGCTTTACAGTTGCAGACAAAATGTCAAGTAATGAAATTCCTGTTACCACGCACACTCAACACACCACAGAACTGATTCGCTTTCAATATTATGGAATCAAATTGCTTGAAGTTCCAACTTCTTATTTTGTAAATAAAAACAAGTTGCTGAAAAATAACATAAATTTTGGCACCGTATCGACCCAATTAAATCTCCATTTCAGTAGAATTCGAAAAATAGCCAAAAATAATCTAATTGAGCAATACTAAAACTGGACTTGTTATTCTGTGTGGTGGTGAGAATGACATTAAAATGGTTTTAAAAACCCAGATAGCTAAATAAGGTTAAAAAGCGTAACTTTACAACCAAAGCAGAGATAAAGAGAAACCACAGAAACACACAACTCGAGTGCCCTGACTCTGGCTCTGCAGAGGCACTGACGGGAGGAAATCCCTAAGTAGCAATTTCAAGAATGGCAGAAGGTGAAGAAAACTCTTCAGCCAGCCACAAACATTCCTGTACTGCAGAGGGATGCAGGACCCTTCAGCCTCTGGATAGAATAACTTCAAACTTCCCCTGACTTCCAAACTTCTGGAGGGCTTTAAACGTGGATGGAGAACAGTCCTGCTAGAAGGGAACAGCCAAACACAAACTTTATGCATATTCATAAAGTGAATCTGACTTTTGGAGCTGCTGGTAGTTGAAACAAAGATAAAAGAATTGTGAGAGTAAGGAAGAAATTTCACATGGATGAAATAAAACTGACTGATGTGACAGCTTTGATCATTGTTCAGAAGCTGGAAAACAAAACTACCGTGAGCCTCCTCAGAGACACAGGTGTGCCAAGACCTGGCACAGACAAGTTTTCCTGGGAAACACAAGTAAGCAGGAAAGAAGTAAAAGAGAAAAGAGGACATAGAGGCAGCTGGAACCCTTGGGGCCAAAAAAAAAAAATAAAAAAGGACTACCAAAATAAAGAAAATAAAGCACTATTTGGGAGGAAACCAGAGGGTTTTATGTGAAAAAAAAAGGTATCTGAATGTTCTTGATCAACTTAGTCTACCAGCAGAAGCAATGCAAATTGAGACAGAGTTCTGTCCCGAATGTAAAATTGTATTCAGGTGAAAGATTGTCTATTAAACATTAATAGAAAACCCTGAGTAATTAAATCCTTTTCATTTTTAACAACAGACAATCAGATGCAGAGAACATTTAACCTTTTTCACTTATCTTCAGCAATATAAGAAGCTGAAATGTACAGGCTTCTTTTATATCTATCTATGATATGACCTCTTACATACATATATATGTACTGACATGTATACATGCATATGTTTGTGGGAAATTTGTACATTAATCAATATTTATCATTCTGTAGTAACTGAAAAAAAACCCCAAAAGTAGATACACAAGAGAAATCAAACTGAACAATGCAGAGACTAGATGAGATAACTGCTCTGTTTTCAGCAATTCCTATTTGTTGGCTTATTTAACAATGATTGAACATTTTGGGAATAGCTGCCTTGGTAAAGACTCAACATCCCAAGCCTTTCACCAATGGGCAAGGGCAACAGCGTTCATCCCTCCAGATCTCTCTCCAGTGATATGTCAGAAATTATATTCCTGATGTTCACGAATTTATATAAAGCACAGTGGGAAAAGGAAACAGAAACGCTAAGAAAAGCTACTCAGATAAAAGGGGAGCCTTTTTCTAGTTGATAAATGCATTCAGTAGCACATTTCTTTATGTAATCTCTCTTCAGACACTAGAAGGAAGCCTCTGCAGATTTTTTTTTTTTTCAATAGATGAAACATGAATCATTTTATCTTTAAATTACATAACATGAATGCAAATTAATCAGTATCCTTAGACAACTGCAAAGTAGATAAAGTGGCTCTTAAAGTCAGAAGATACCAGATCTGTTGAGCAATTCTTTGTTACACTGGCTGCAACCCTTAATATTTCTGCAAACCAACGTGAGGAAAGCTGGAGACATTAATATCCATTAGAGGGAAAGCCTGGTAGGGACTTGAGAGTGCTCTGGTTACGCTGTAATCGATAGGTTACCTGCTCAATAGAGGGCATACATTACTTTTACTCCAAGAAAAATATACTGGAAGTTATGTTTTGTTTCTGTTATCAAGCAGCTCTTTCTCATCCCAGCTTTTGTTGGGCTTTCCTTCCAGAGAGTAATGAGCCCAGGGCTTTTTCACGACTAAGGGGGGACCTTCATTTTTAAGAAAAATGACTGTCTCTCATCTGACATAAAGCACCATTTAAGGATGAAGCAATGGCATGAAAGGTGCAATAGAAGCAAAAAGCAAGGGGAGAAAAAATAAATTCCAGTGCAGTCCCTGTTTCTTTAGGGAGTAAACTATTTAACTCTGTTTCCTGGCAGAGCAGCAAACTCTGTGTGGGTAGACAGCAAAGTGTTGAGAGAAAACAAGTGCAGCTGGCTGAGAGAGGCCCAGAAGCTGGGTGGCAGGGGCAGAGTAGACAAAAGATCAGTTTTAAGCTGGAGCAAATTAAGAGACTCTAGCAGAAACCTCCTCCCTTTCCCACTTCTCTCCTTCTTCCCAAGAGGAAAATGTGTCTGAGCCCTTCATAACAACATCAGAGAATTTGGGTGGAGTTTTTTGTGTGAGTACAGAATCTGGTTTTAGCTGATGGGATCTTTGATGAGGGTTGAAATGCTGACACAAGAATAAAAGTGATCCATAACATCGTGTTCTAAAATAACTGAAGCTGGAAAGGAAAAAGGGAGAGGGAGAAGAAAAAAAAATGTCAAAAAAGAAAAGGGAAGAAAACAGAGGAAAAAAAAACAACCCAGAGGGCTAAGCTGGGGGAAGGAGATAAAAATAAAAATGGGTAACATACTACAAAAATCAAGAGAGGTAATGGATTGACAGAGGAGTGTATTCACAACAAATGACTCCAATTCCTTGGAATCAGTGCAGAGCTTCAAGTTTCACACAATTGTCTGTTAGAAGAAAGGATGAACACCAACATGTGTTCTTGGAAGAACAACAACAGTTCTTCCAAGTAAAAGATCAGATGGGTTAAAGAGGGAAAGCCTGTGTACAGGAAAGGTGGAAGAGAAAGCAATGGCTAGAAAAGCAAAATATTTGAATTACTGAAAACCAGCTCATAGTTTTCTCATGAATACATGATCTCCGTAACGGTTACCTGACATTAATGACCATCTCTTCTATGCAGGCAAAGATGTGCCTGGCAATCCACTCAAACATTCCAATTAGTTTCCTTCAGCCTCTTCTAACACCTTGCCCATGCAGGAACTTTTGGCTCTACATTTTCTGGAGTGGGAGTCACTGGGAGAGTTCAAATCGTTTCTATAGGTCAGGAACAACATGGTTCCAGCATTCAGTGCTGACCCTCTCCTGCTCAGCAGTGCAAGAACATCCCTTGTGTAATCACCAGGACCTGCAAGTCCTTTGTTACAGACAGCCATGACCACCAGCAAGGGTATCTATTGAAAAAAAAGCAACCTTTGTGCCTGTTTGTGTCATCCTGAAAAGGATGACACAACACAAACAGCTTATCTTTACCCCCATCCCAACCCCTGTATCCTACCAGCTCACCACCACACCAACTCCTAGTGCTGGAGATGGAATGGTTAAAAGCTCTAACCACAAATCAGTTCTAAAGTCCTAAAATAAGAAGAAAAACCAACAAAGAGCTGATGGAATATTCCATCATTATCACCGCTTCCCATCAGTGTTTTGATTTATGACCAGCATCTGTAGCACAGTACAGACAGTCTCTTGAAACACCTGCAACCCAAAAGGAGAAATTTAATATGCAGCTTTAGTAAGAAAATAAAAGCAACTGTGAGCCACTGGGGAGCAGCATTCCCAAACTGACACTCACCTCTTGCCAGCAGAGATGCAGTGTGCACCCATTCCTCAGATTATTCCTGCCCACACAACATCCTAACTCACCCCCAGGTGGGTGCAAATTACTACTGGATCGATCCTGATACGTTACAGTACTTCCAGGATTTGCTGATATCCCATCCCAGTGTTTCTTTTTTAGATATTGTAAGTGTAGAATGTTATGGTCATGAAAAACAACTGCAAAATCACAGAGAATTTGGGGAAACCCTGTAAAATAAAGGGGGTTTAGTAAAAGTGCAACATGCTGTGCAATTGCATACTGCAGCATATTTCAAAAACAAAAATTGTAAGCCAGATGCCAAGCACGCAAGAACACACTGCCTGAGTAAAAGAAAAACTTATCCTTCAGCCTCAAAAATGCATTTGATAACTGCACGAAATGTGTGCCTCCAAGACAAGATGGAACCCTACAAAAGCAAGCTGACTGCGACTAGATCACCAGGTGAAACCCATGAAAACTCTCCCTCCTCACCTGCGTCTTGGGAGCCTGGAGCCCTGGACAAATGGACAGCCTCACCCTCACATGAAATAAGAGTCTACAACTGATAGCTCGTGACAGCATTGCTTTTTCTTCCTAAAGTAACAAATAGAATCACAAATATCTACGTTTAAACCCGGGCATCCAAATACTGTGCTCACCCAAGAGGCAGAGCCGTTCCCAAAGCATTTTTCCCCTCATGGGTGTCAATTACAATTATCCAGGAATAAATGTCAATTACAATTATCCAGGAATAAATGACACAGCTAAAACATCTTTCACAAGTCCTGTTGTCCACAAGAACCATGCTGAAATTGTTATTTTTCTGTCACTTAGATTTTATGTTTTAATATAAATTTAGTGCTACTGAACAGCAGATTCTGAGGCACAGTTCGTTGCAAGTGATGTTGAATTCCATCCTGCCTGACCCAGTGCTACACAGACAGGTTGGGCTGCACTTCATCTCTCAGACAATTTAAACTTTTCTCCCCTCGCTACTACATGAGCTTTGCTGATTAGTTTAGTGTTTGTGTTTAAAGGGTCAGTTCCTTCTGTGCAGAGCAGGGGTGTTAGACTGGAACTGCTGTCAATTATGGCCATTAACAAGAAGTACAAGTACACTCAGGGATATATTTATTACTTTTGTTGGAAGCATCCTAAAAACACAAGGCAAGCCTTCCAGTTCCTGCTCTCACAAAACCTGGTACTGAAATACACAGGATGATGCCCTGTAGGAAATGGTGAATGCAGTAAAAATCCTCTCAGTGACTGAATGTGCTTTCAATACTATTTTACTTATATTTATTCTTGCTTTCTCTTTCTACTGTCTTCTTTTATACCCTTCCTTCTGTTATTTCTGACTGGAACTCTGCAATTCTTTCACACCCTGAACCAATGCTTTGTTGATGGCTCATTGTTTACTGCATTTCTGACTTGCATGTCTTCCTACTACAAAATCAATACTGTACTTGGATTTAACATAAACNGTACTTGGATTTAACATAAAAAGTGATTGCTAACAGTGCTTTATTCTGTAGCTAATAACAATCCCATAGTATTACTTTTTATGCCAAATAAAAAAATGAGAAACTGCCAACTATGGTAGCCATGGCAAAATCGCAGGCTGAAGCTCAGAAATAAACCCTTAAAAGCTGAAATTGCACTTTGGGCACCCTATGGCTGACTTAACTACCCATGGTACTAGGTTTTTTCCATATGCAATGGTAATTAATGTTACAATGCAAGTTTTACTGCAGAGATCATTGTTTAACCTTTTACCAGGATGTCTACAGAAAAAGCACAGCACAAAAATCAGCTCAAACCCCAGAATATCCTAAAGGAGGATCCCAGGGAAACTACAGCAAGTAAGAATTTAAAGAGCATAGGACTAGGGGGCACAGCACAGTACCCACACGTGGAATAATACTCATATTATAAAACTATGCAATTGTCCCTCCTCCAGTGAAGATCTCGTTTGGTTACCATCTTCCACTACTGATGTGAATGCAAGCCTGCCTACATCCCTATTTTTGGGCTTTATTCAAGCAAATGCATCTTCAAGAGACTTTGTTTATATTTGTCATAGGTACCTCAAATTGCTGCTTCAATACTCAGAATTAGTTAAGTAACTCTCAGTGCCATAGTCTCGTTTTGCTTGGAGACACATAAATTAAATAACAAGACTTATTTTCTTTATACAGCAGCATAATCAGCACTGGATAAAATACTTGTTATTCCTACTTAAATTTCCCACATGATAATATAGATCTCTTACATATTAAAGCAAAATACTTGTCCTGCCAACTATAAACATTGAAATATCATCTTTTCATTACAAAATGTGGCAGAAATAGTCAAGAAGCAGTTAATTCAACACAGATCAAGTCCTCAGATGCAAGATGATGTTAATAATTACAGGAGAAATTAGATATGGTTGCATTTAAACAAGTGCCACATGAAACATGCTTGACCATCTGGTAAAACTGTCTTAGGGTAGGATGCTAGTAGATATTGCATAATCATCTGCATATGACAGATAATTTTAGACAAATCTAAATTAAAAAAAAGTTCTTATACTTCTTAGAAAAAAAAAATAAACTGCTTTTCAAACTTAATAAATATCTGAAGCCATTTAATATCAATACTGTCTGAATTCCATATAAAAACTACCATGTTATAAACACAAAAAAGAAAAACGGTACCTTCTTTAAACTGCTTTCTATGTGTTTTGAATCACAGATTGTTCTGTCTAGAATTTCTCCTGTATTTTGTTTCTTCAAACATTTTCAAAGCAGTGGCTTAGAAAAAATCAGCACAAAAAACATTCTTCTGCTACTCAACCACTCTGCAGTACAAGGACTATTTGCTCACATAGCTTAATGATCTGGGATGTGAGGGATTTGGAATTCCTCTGGAAAGGTTTTCTGAAACAGAAAACATCCACAATTGGTAAAGGTTGTCCTTGCGGAGCAGGTGGTGAAGTTTCCCAATTTATACAGAAATCTATTCAGTCATATCTCATTTAACTATGTTGATTTACAATTCATCATTTAAACAGTGCATGAAAAAAAATTGCATGACAACAAAATGTTACCTGCACTGAAGGTCATTTTCTAAATAATACAATGAAACGTTTCCTAAAGCCAACTAATTAAAAAAAAAAAAATTTACTTGAAGGTCTAACAAAACAAATATTGTTACTGAAGACAATTGAATCTTATAGTACTAATTCTAAATACACTATGGAATTAAAATTGACTGAAGGGATTTGATTTTCCTTGAATACATTGGAACAGCTGAGAATTAATGGACAACCTGTTAAACAAGTTACTTAAAAAAAATGACAAGAAAAAAAACAGCCTTTCAGGATTGGATTATCTGCAAGGACAGCATTTGTTGTCTGTGCAGTCAGCCACAATGGAATGCCACTGCACCTTCAATTATGCAGCTGCCCCAGGGAATTAATGTTGGAATCACAGTGACTGAGGTGGGAGGGAACATCCTGAGGGCTCCACATCCTGCTCACAGTAGGGTCAACCTTCAACCTGAAGCAAGTTGCTCCTCATTTTGTCCTGGCAGGTTCTGTTGAGGTCCAGGGGAGTCCCTGGCCTCCCCCTGCTCCCCACCCAGCTGGGATCCCCTGGCTTACAGCTCTGACTCCTGGCTTTTGCTGTACACCTGTAACCCTGTTGGAGTATTTTACAGTTACTGCAGCAGAAGTAGCTCCCCTTTTGGTAGCTACTCACCCTAAGTAGTGGTTGCAATCTTCTTAAATAAATGCTGTGTGGATAGAAGCAAATCCACGACCCAACATATTTTTATGGATGACCTAACACGGCTCAATTTTCAGTTGTTCCACATACAGGTGTAAAATATTATTGAATCACTACAGAGCTCAAAGCAACTGGCACCTATCCCACCAAACATAAGCACCTTGATGAGGTAAACTAAGCCTCCAATCCAGTGTCCATGATAAGTTTCTTTTCACATCCTCTCCTCTATAATTTCGCCACACAATTCATTTGCCAGCCTGGTGCTCCGAGTATTACTTCCAAACAAACCACCAGGTCAGGAGCAGTGAGAGCCTCTGAAGGATACTGACTTCCCTGCAGCTCAAGACACACCATACCTTGTTTCCTCTGAAAGAAAACAGTTCTCTTTATCAGCTTGTGTTTTATATTATCATACAACCTGATTTGAGAGTGCCATAATGAACCCAGCCCCTTTTACAGCCCTGCTGCATCCCAAAGGCATCAGCACACACTTCTGGCCTAAGAACATCTGAAATAACTGCTGGGGTGTGCCCTAGACTGGATACAGCCCTGGAAAAGTGTTTTGAAGGACACTGTGTTGGCATTTGTCTTCTGTGAAGTCTCAGAAATGGCCTGAACATCCACTTCCACAAAAAAATGCTGTAACAACCAAGGGATCCATATGTTCTCTGCTTTTCAGCGTGCAGGAAGGATGGCTGTGATAAAGCACAGATGTACTTCACCGGTATCCATTAGGAATCAGATCTATCATGACTTTATTCCCGAATTTCCTAGATGGATTTTTGATTGTTATTGTCTGCCTAAAAGGTAAAATGAAAGTGAAGAATCTGATACTGAAGACTCTCTACAGGGAATGCATTGCAAACACCATCATAAAGCCTTCAGACAAAATGATAATTTTGTTGCAAAGTGAAATATACAATAGGATGAAACATAAATAACAGATGAAATAAATAAGGGGAGGACAGATTCAAGGAGGGAAAGGAAACAGAGAGAATATTAGAATTGATGTACCTGGAATGTATCAAATGCCAATGCTATCCCAGTGTTCCACAAGCTGTGCAGGGAGAGCAGAGGGCTGAAAACATGACTCAAACAAAAATGCTGCAGTGCCCTGTAGTATTTTGATAAAAATATATAAAATGGCTTAAAAGGAATTTTAAAAAGTTTATGGAAAAATGAGATAAAAAAACTTTTTCAAAAGAGTCAAGGGTCATGTCCCCAGAAGACTGTAATGTAACATCAGCAGCAGAGCTGGCTATTACTGCAAAACAAGTCAGTAAAGAAATTTCAAGTTCAGCATCATAAAAGAGTATAATGAAACCCAATCAGTGGAAAGGCAAATAACTCCAAGCAACAGCTTTGGTACTGCAATTTCCCCTTGGATAATTTTACTGCAAAGAACAACTTAATTCCTCCTCATAATGACTACCCATTAGACCAACAGCTATTGCTGCTGTCACCTACAAAAACTCTGCTGTGCCAGACAGAATTCCAAAAGTATTCCTTACAAACAATGCAACCACTTCTTTCTTACCATCACAAAGTTAGAGATATTCACTCCTTCATGAACTACAAAAATCAAGATAACTTTCTGCCACATTCAGTCAATCCCCATCCTCCCCACACCATCATCCGAGGAGAACATAATCCAGGCAAAGAGCAGGAAATCTAAGCTGGAGGATCCTACACCGGTATTTCAGTCACCTCACTACAACCGGCGTGGGTGCAGCCTCTGCACGTTCATTAATGATAGTTATGCCATTAATGATGATGGTTCTCATCAAGGATCACTGCTGCAGCACTGAGCAGGCTCATCTTGAGTACCACGTCCTGCTCATGGCCCACGTCTGTGTCTATCAGTGCTTCAAAACTTCGGAGGTCCCATCCGTGGGATCTTCATCCCTGTTCGTCCAGGAAGGAAACCATGAGGCAAATGTGACTCATTTCTCCTCCCCTGACCCAAAACACTCTGAGGAAAGTGAATCCTTCAGGTACAAACAATAAGGCAGCTTCACTAGAGAGAGCTCAGCTCTGCCACTGGTTCTAATTTAGGGTGGGTGGGTGTGTTGTTTGCTTTTTGTTGATGTTTAAAATTTCACTATTATTTACCACAAAGAAGAGATAAAAAGAAGTACGTACAGTAAGATACTTATTAAGCCAAAAGCAGTATTTTCCCCTTTCCTCCACTGCACCTTCAGCCAACATAAACACAGCAACTGAGGTATCTGAAACCTTAACAACAAAAAATACACAGTTTTAATAGTTTTAGGTGGAGGTTACAGATCCAGATGAAAGCTCCAGTTTGCGTTAATTGACCGTGGTTCCTTCCTATCAATGAAACTGCATCATCTCCCACCCTGCAGCTCAGTTTAGGCACAATATTGTTCTGAATAGAGACGTATAAAGCCATGGCAATTTAGATAATGAGAATCAATAAAAGGAAAATGATGCTGCCATGAATGCATCAGTTATCAATGAGTGCATCTGAAAAGGCCCTGCCCAAGACCAATGGGGGAAAAAAAACCCCAAAAGCCAGAAGTCTCAGCACAACACGTTCTGACCCTGTGTTATCTTCCTCCTCCAGGCATTTTGCAAGCAGTCCCCAGATGTGTGGCAGTGGCTGTTGTTTATTACATCAGCTTAGCAGTGCCCAGGGTTTCACATGCAGGTTGCTGGAGACACTTTTTAATTTATCAGGATGAAATGATGCCTAGGCTTCTTCTAACAGTGATTCATAGCTTTTTAATTTCTACTCTGCTAATGTCACAAACGAGATTTTTCAGCACTTTCAAGGTTAGCTCCTGCAGTGTTGGACCTTAAAGCAGTAATTCTGATTTAGCAAAGTAGGTCACTGTCACCTCGGTGCCTTACTTTGATTCCACCATCTTGTCTTTTATTTAATGACTGTTTCAGTGGAAGGACTCACGGTGCTTCCAGTGCAGATTCCCCCACACCAAACTGTCTGCAGTGCAAGGCACCCGAATCTGTACTTTCCATGAGAACTAAAATAAAAAACATTCCCTACTTTGTAAGTAAATGCTGTCATTTGTGTGATTCATCTTTATATTGGGTTTGAATGTCAGTTATGTTTGGGGTAAAATTTCATCTGTACATGAAGTATTTTTCCTAATAACAAGATAATAAGCTAAAAGGCCATGTAAATGTTATTTACTACAGCAAAACCAGAAAGATCTTGGCGTTGAAAGATCAACGCCAAGATGTTGGAAAAGGACTTACTTTGTTCAGTGCACTCAAACTACTTTTTCTATTATAGTTCCACTGTTCCAAACATATTGGTTCTTTCCAAAACATTGCCTTGATCAGTGCCCCTGTTCTAAAGCAAAGCTGATTTTAACAGACTGACTGTTGCTCACAAGTGTATCTGCAATAAATTTCATTAGGACATCAGCCCACTGAATATGATACACCTTTACTGTCACTAGTATATCAAATACATTGAAACAGATCTCTTCTACAAAGCTGGAGCCTCTGTGCTTCCTGAACTCTTGTTATGGACAGCTGTGGATAGCAGGAAGATTTATTTCACTTGATCATGGCGTGCACAGGGACTGTAACCCAAGGCTGGGAGCCCAGTGTTGTCACTCCACTCGTTTGGGGAATCACAGGGTTAAAGTCTTCTACAGCCACCTGTGCCCTCAGCAGCTTTCAGGAGTCAAGACATTTCCAGATGTTAAACTCTTACTTGTCCAGAACACAAACACTTTATAAACTCACACGGCTCCTCTGCTTCCTTTCACCTCTCCCTTTCACCACAGCCCCAGTTACTCAGATTATTGCTGCTTTATATAATTGTGATGTAGCACACTACAAACATTCAACACCACAGTGATTCCGAGCACATTTGTGACCTTAACCTCAAGTACCTTTCTGGGAAATTTCTATCCACCTGTCTCATTAAAATAAAAGTATTAGTCCAGGTTATCCTAACCCAATGCATTACACTTGACACACAGACAATGACTGGAATTGATGCCATGTTTGCCAGGGCAGGGGAGCTTTTCTTTGGCACGACGTTATTTCTGCAAGCTGCTGAGACTCCTGCAAGTGGATGTCGTGGAACAGGCACACGCTGCCCTGGCAGTCCCAGAGCCAGACAAATCCTGCTGAATGGGAGCCCGGCTCCTCAGCCTTTACTTGACAATAGCAATGATGGTCATGGTAGGAAACACACTGCTTTTGCACCCAGGTGTTTTTGAAATGGTGACCCAGAAAGCAACACTTCCAATTTCCCAATTCTACTTACTAAATATACTGCCATGAACGTAAAAATATTTGAAATTACTCAAAAATTATTCAGAGCTACATCTTCTCTAAGCAAAGCGACAATTGCACCTTTTTTTTTTTTTACCCATAACCATTAAAAAATAAAATAAAATAAAAAAAGAAAAATCTAAAAACAAAGCCAGAAATTCATGAAACTATACAAGATTAAAAAAATTAATCAAGTATCATCTCAGGGGAAACCAGTAATCAGCTGTGAAACAGATTCACAATTAATTTATATGAATTGACTATACAGCATAATGTTCAAAACTGGGACACAATTGAAACTGGGACAAGTAATCATTATTTAACCTACATTCTGTAAATTCACCTCAGACCATTTCATTTTTTCCTTAACAGCCAATACTCAATGATCTGCCACAAGATGCAGACAGAAAATGTTTTGAAAAGCATAGTATTTTCTTCTTGGTGGCAAGTAGTGCTACCAAGGCTGTCAGAGATGAAAACTGCAGCAATATCTAGAAAGGGTGTGATGGGAGCAGAAAGGTGGAGATACAAAAACTCAAATAGCACATAAAGAAAGCTTTTGCTATCAATTCCTTAGTGGAAATAGAAAGTAATATTCAAAACAATCTTGCAATCGACTAAATAGCTTATTGAAAAACATCCTCTGCCTATGTGAAAGCAAAAAAAAAATTCGCAAAAGAGCTGAAAAAATAGATTATGATAATAATGGAACCCAATTCTTAGAGAATCACAGACAATAGTCTAGTTCACAGGCACTTAAGGAGAACCTGACCAGGATTTGGCCATGCTCATTATCTCAACTCAGTACCTCAGAAGATGTAGCAGCGATGTCTTAACTAAAATGTGCAGTCAGACATATATAAGGGAGCCCTCTCACAGAAAAACTGGCACCCACTTTGCCAAGAATCATTCAACAAAAATGCTTAACACTGTAGATACTTCTAATTGTCACAAAGCGCCTTGGGAAGTTTAGTGTCAGCACCAGTCACCAATCACCACTGTAAGGTTTTTACTGCTTCAGAACCAGTTCTTTTCTGTTGTTTACTAGCAAAAATCCTAAAGTTTTATAGCTTCTGAACTGCAGGAAGCACCTGGATTTTTTTCATATTATTTTGTGAGACAGCCAAGCACGAACCTCTTAAATCTCCCTGGTAGGTAACAACCCCAGTGCTGCTGCATCTGGGGGCAGGGGGCCTTTCCTGTCCCCTCCTCCCCTCTCCCTTTCCAGACAGCTCTTGTGACCTTGCAGTCACTGTGCATTCCCTCCTGAAGCACCCATCAATCATGTAATTAAAGCCTTTTACTCCTACTTTAGGACTCTAGCCAGGTTGAGACATATGTTACTTAGGCATTTTAGTGAACCATTAATCCAGTGCAGACTTTTGTTTGCCTGACTTTTTGTCCAGCTATTGCATTTTAACACTTACTGAGCACAGAACCAGAAAATTAGAGCCCGTGACAATGAAGTTTTCCTATTATATTTCCCTCATATTAATCAAAGGCAGAGATTTATCACCTGGTTTAAAGGTCTGGATGTTGGATCGCTGTTCTAATCCATCTCTGCTTTGATTACGCCCTTGCCCATCAGCTCATAATTAATGTTTATAGTGATTACCATCAGCTGTTCTGCACCACGGAATGCAAAAGGGGCAGGAAGGTTCCCAAGGAAAGGCCAAGCTGCTGCATGGCCACCTCTTGCACCAGCCACATGTTCTGTGACAAATCACATGGCACACAAACTGAGTGTTGAGTAAAGACCGTGGGCATCACCCACCGAAAGTCCAAAGGACAGCGATGAACACACAGAGATTTCACAGCCCCGTTGTCTTCAGAGAAGCAGAGCTGAGTTATGACGAATCAAAGCTCAGAGTACACTGAGAGTCGGGCTGGAAATGGTGCCAGAGGTGACAGCAATGGATTTAGGCACAGCCAGGTGTCAGAGATGTCACACTGACAGGTAAGGCAGCTCAGAGTACAGACAGGACTACTGTGCAATGCATGTATGCTGAAATACAGCAAAGTAACCCACATAAAAACCTCTACTAGATCATGACCTGAAACCTACTCTTTATTGCACGAAACCAACGAGCAATGATCTGCAAACATGAGCAAGTTCCCACATCATTTAACAAGCAAGAGACAAGTGTTGCTTAATACATGTCCTCGAACATGACACAGGCATTTCAAGAAAGAATTGTTATTATTATTATTACTACTAAAGCCATCTGTGTTTTTCAAACACAATAAAACAAAAACTATTTAAAACAAACTACTATACTGTATTTTTTAACTGCTTTTTCTTGACCATCACACATAATCTGGTACTGCTCATGAATAGAGGGAAATCACTTCTAATTGTGCAGCAGGTGAGCACTACATGACTTTTTCCAATTTATGCCTTGAAATAAGTTCATGAGTCAGCACCGCGGAACAAAGCACCAGAGGAAACCAAGCTTTACAGCTCTCTCTATGAGTTTAGCTTGTGTTTACATAGCCTTTTTTCCTAAAATTACCACTTTAAAACCTGAGCGAAAAAGGAAGGGAAAGTTGCTACAATTACAACGAGGAAGTCACACATAAAGTGCTATTTTATGGTTTGTAAAACCAACCCAAACAAATAGTTCTGAGTGACTTTACCAAAGGTGATGAAGACAAGGACAAAAAGGCTGCCTGGGAATCCAGTTCACACTGGCAGGAAATCAATACTTCAGGCATTGACAAGACACAAACACAATGGAAAACATTCTGACAAATACAGGGAGCTATAAAGAAGCCATGTTTTATACCTAAACTTCAAAGCACCTTAAGGTTTTCTCCACAGCAACTCAGTACAATCTCCCCTTTTTTCTCACTTTCTGACCCAAAATTGAGAAGCAGCAGCATTAAATGCAGGAATAAATAGCAGGATCCATGGAACTCAAGTTCCAGCTTTGAGATGAGGATGAATTTTGGGTTTGCCTTATCACCGTGCTGCAGTCAGATGTCAGAGCTGTGTCCATGCTTACCTCCCCCTTCTCCCCCTCTCCAGGAGGATTAAAAGAACGCAACAAGGATGGAGGAAGTCCCCAGCCCAGCCCTCTGAAGATGCTGCCCCAGGGCCACCTGCCCAGGAGATCTCACCTGCTGCTCAGACTTGTCATCCTCACTGGATTCCCCACAGGGCATTAAAAAATGCCAGAATCCCATCCATCAGTGGGGGGCACTTGGGGTTTTATCTTGTTAAAATGTTAATGTGATAGCTTTCCCTCACCTTCTGTTTGCTGCTGATAGAATCAATTCCACTCTGAAATGGTCTGCAAGATTCTTGCTTAAGTTCATCAAGTGGCCACAACTCAACTGCAATGTTACATTGAAATAATTCTTCACACTTATAATAAAATATTCACTCAGCCCCACACTTTACTTGATGGCAAATACTGCTGGAAACAGCCTAAAACTCTGCAGATTTCTATGACATATTAATGCTAAAACTGAATGGAGCCTGAAAAGAATTTCATGTATGCAGACTGAATCCCAGCCCTCTCACCTACCCAAGGTAGGTTTTCTTGGGTTTTTATTAATTTAGTATTTTTCTAAGGTCTTGATTTCCAGACCATATTCCAACAGGACGTGATGGGAGTGCCACATGCTGAATTACTGCAGAATGACATCTTCAGAAGACAGAAACTTGTATTGGATACCTGAGACTAAGCAATACATGAGAAACAGAAACAGAGTTTCATAATTAAAAAAAAAATAAAATATATATGGCTATACCAGTTTCAGTTCTAAAGCACCAACAACTATACGCATCTCTCCGAAGAGATTATGCATCCATTCTGTGATGCATCATAAATTGGCCAAAAAAAAAAAAAAAAGAACCAAAAAGAGATTCTTCATGAACATGCATACTGAAGTCTTCTTGTCCCAAATATGGGCAGTTTTGAGGTATTTACAATTTTGTCTATGTGCGCATGCTGCTCCTCCCTTTGTTCTAGGAACAGGCATCAAAAAGGATCAGTAAGGACCCTGGCTTTCTGGAAAAACTGACTGGATTAATTTCTTTCTCTTATGAGCAGCTATGTCAAATCATGAACATTTCTAAAACTATCATTATAATAAATATATATCTCATTTCCTGATATAATTTACCTTTGCAAAGCTGCTGTTCAGTTTGGCTTACGGCAAACCCGCATGATCCTCCAAGAAAGTGCTTTTAAGAGTACCTACAATTAACACGGGTTTATCTAATTAAAAGAGAATATGGCATTACTGTGCAATAGTCCCTGACAAATTGATCATTATCGATAGCTGAAGACTAGATAGCTGAAGACTACTTCGTTAACTAATTGCCCCGGGGCAAAGCGCATCTGGGGAGAGACGCACTTTGTAAGGAAAAGTAACAGCTATTTAGAGCCATAAAGTTTGTGTTGAGAGGTGCTCCCGGCAGCATAAATCCCCCAAACTGCTCCTGCTAGCGATTGCTGGGGAAGAAAGGCACGGGAGGCTTCCGGAGGCAGGAATGCGTTGCGTGGAAAACAATTCTGCACGGCCGGGAACGCCCGGGCTGCAGCCCTGGCCATGAGGAACAGAGCACATCACACGCGCGGCGCCAAGGATACCGGAGAGCATCCCCAGGAAAAACAATCCCACTCCACACGCTAAAGAGCCTCGAGAAGGAGCGAGACTTAAGCAAAACTTGCAGTATGGAACTCGTTGCAATGCACCCGGATAGCTTAATCTAGTGTGCTCCAGCCAAATTATCTCTAGATGTGATTTCAGAAGCTCTGGAATTCATCAAGGCTGCTGAAACATAAATCGTGCTAAATTGAGAAAAGAAGAAGCTGAGAAACAGGATAACAAAACTGCAAAAACTAGATAAAGAAGCACCTGGACTATAAGCAATCATATTTCTTGAGACCCTCATGCTAAGAGCGTGAACACGACAGAGCAACAAATCACGTGATGAGTGAACAGCAGTCCTAGAAATGTATAATTGGGGTATAATGTAAACAGTAAACGGCTTCTGTGGAATCATATTGGTTCCGTGTTCAAAAGTTCCTTACCCCTGCAGGAACTGATGATTACATTCACTTAAGGTCTTTTGTGAATCCCTACCCAGCCCGTTCAACTGCTCTGCGGAGCTGAAGTGCCACGAGTGGAGTTGGATTTCGGTTCAGCATCTCCTGGAAGCCGTGCCAGGGATGGCGCCAGGTGACATGCTGCCAGGTGACTCTGGTAACATCCCTGGAGCCCAGCGGGGAAAAAAGCAGCAGACCCCACAGCACCGTGCTGGGTTCAATCAGGGAGCTGCAGGACACGAGCCTGAATCCCAAACTTCAGCGGGCACGCTCAGGCTCGTGCAACTCACCTGGCCAAGGGCGTGCCTGCTGGAACTTCATCTCCAGGGAGCACATCCCAGACCTCTGGGCTCCCTGTGAGAAGCGCTGGATACATTCAAACCGTCACCTGATTGCCAAATACAAGATTATACCTGAAGGCCATTTTCCTCCTTTAAGTGGACACATCTGCATTCCCCACATCGAATCGTTACCAATCCATCTCCTGCCTCCCTCCGCAGCCTCATTAAACACACACCACAACTTTCAGTATGCCCACCCAAAGCTTCTCTATTCCTCTCAAATGAAAAGAGCAATTCTGAAGAATGACAGAACTACTGATCTGCCTTTCTTTTGTGGGTTTTCAAATGTTCAAACACCCCTGCTTCAAAAAGGACAAAGCTTGCTGGTTTGATTATCCTGTACTACCCTGCAAGAAGATAGCAACTTGAAGAAAGAACTAGCATATAGAAATGAAGAAAAAGAGATGAAATTTGCTCATGTGGAAGGAATATAGACTACGAAGAAAAGGGATGAAAAGCACAGAAATAACAAGATGGGCAAGAAGAGACAGCAAGAGTTATACTAGAGACGAACAATGCAACTTTGAGTGACTTTTTAGGGGGTAATAAATGCATTATACAATATAG
>WAAG01005163.1:3076-20138 GCA_013390105.1 Tichodroma muraria
CAGCCCCGGGGTCCATGCACCCCCTACAGGGGTCCCTGGTTCCCTGCCCCTCTCCGGCTCCTGCGCCTCCCCTTGGGGCCCCCGACCCCTCCGTGTCCCACCGGCCTACCAGGGCGTCCCTCACAGCCCCGCACGGAGCCCCTGCACTCCCGCACGGGGTACCCGCCCCCCCCCAGCTGACCCCGTGCCCCCCATGCATTTAACAGGGGGACAGCCCGAGCCCGGTCCCCGGCCCCCGGTCCCCTGCGTGCGCCGCCCCCACACCGAGTTCCCCGCGCGGGCCCTTTAAGGGCGGCCCCGCCGCTCACCTGAGGCCGCTCCCGCCGTGGCGTCACGGAGATGGGCGGGGCGCACGGGAGACCACGCCCAGCCGCAGCTGCGCGTGCGCGGGGAGACGCGGGGCGGCCCCGGCGCTGCGGGTTTTGGGGGTGCCCGTCCCAGTCAGCGAGCCTGGGATGGCCTGGGCTCCAGCTTCTCCCACGCTGGCAGGACTTGGGGTCCCGATTTCCAGCCCCAGCAGGCTTTGGGTCCCCATCCCCCATTCCCATCTCCAACGGGCTGGGGGATCCCCGGTTCCCAGCACTGACAGGATTTGGGGTCCTCACCACCAGTTTCCAGCCCCAACTGGCTTTGGGGTCCTTATCCCAAATTTCCAGCCCCAACAGGTTTTCGGGTTCCCAATTCCCAGCTCTGGGAGGCTTTGGCATCCCCAGTTACCATCTCCAGCAATCTTTGGGATCCCCATTCCCAATTTCCATCCCTAACAGGATCTGGTGTTCCCAGTTTCTCGGTTCTGACAGCCTTTGGGGTCCCCGTCCCTAATTCCCAACCCTGGCAGCACCTGAGGTCCCCATGCCCAGTTCCCAGCCCTGGCAGGTTTTGGGGTCCCAATCCCAAATTTCCATCCCAACCAGTATTTGGGATCCCTGAATTCCCAGCTCCAATAGGCTTTGGGATCCCCAGTTTCTGACCCCAACAGGCTTTGGGGTCCCCATCCCCAATTTCTGGCTTCAGGAGGCTTCAGTGTCCCAAATTCCCTGCTCCAACATCCCCTTGCACAAATATTTCCCCTTTCTTACCCAAAAAGACCCCAAATCCCCCCTTTTCACCCCCAAACTTGTGGGGAGCGCGGCAGCAACTTCCCCTCTACGTCATTCCCACCCCACCCCTCCCCAAAAGCACCAACCATCCGTTTCTTTTCCTTTTTATTTGTTAAACCACTAAAAATTCGTCGGGAAGGGTGTGTGTGTGGGGGGGAGGGACCCCCACGAGCCCCCCCAAAATGTACACAAGATTTTAAATATCACCAGAATCGCTTCCCATTCCTGTGCTGGGCCCGGGAATGACGGCCCGGGGGGGGACACCTGAGTGGCGGGGGGGACACCTCGCTCACAGCACCAGCGGCTCCCGCGGGATGCGGGGGCAGCGATCCCAGCTTGGGCCGGATCTCTGGAGAACGGCACGGAGCGGGCGTTTCCCGCCTGGGGTGTCCCGGGAGCAGGGGCAAACCTGCTGCGAGGACACCCCCGAGGGATGCTCCGCAGGGAGAAGGCTCCCATCCCTGGGTTTGACTCTTTTTTTTTGGGGGGGATGGATGACAAAAAACATGCAAAGAGGACGTGGGAGTCGATGCCGAAGCCTGGACTGCCTTCCCCGCGGCCACGCTCGGAGAAGGAATATTCCACAGCTCACCCAAGGTGCTCCTGAGGTCTGGGTTTGTTTTCTGGGTTTTTGTTTTTTTTTTTGGAGGTGGTGGTGGGGAAATTGCATTTTGCTTTCCCTTCGGAGAAATCAAGTCGTTGTGGGACGAATGGCAGAGGTGGGATTCGACGAGGGATTTATTTACAGGGGTGGGAACGCCGCGGGTGAAGCAAATCCCTCCCCATCCCCACGCGGCTGGGATGGGACTTAAGGCTCCGACCGGCAAAAAGCTCAGTGGGAATGGAGAGCACAAATTTAGGGAAGAAGGGACCACGTCATGGCGCTGCCGGCTTGGGGAGGGCTCCCTGTTTTTAGGGTGCTGGAGGCTGTTGACCAGAACCTGGCAGAATCCGCCCCGTTTTTCCCCCCCGTGTCGAGGGGACAGGGAAGGAGGGGGCTGTCCCAGAAGGACGCACAGGCTCAATCCCTTCGGATTTGGATTTAATCTTTGCGGGAGGAGGCATGTGCAAAGATGAGGTGAAGTTACTGCATCGAGGCTGCCCTCACATTTACCAGCATCTGTCCTTTTCCCTGGAAAACCCACCCTGTTCCCAGGCTGCAAGGGGCTGCTTCGGCCTTGAACGGCTTTGGGCCGTTGAATGAAAGGAAACCTTTAAGTCTAGAAGGGAATCGGCAGCCAAATACCTCAGTTTTGGGGGAATAATGGGATTTTCAGAGTATTGTTTTGCTGGTCAGAGGGGATCAGGGCTGATCCCGACGCCTGATCCAGCAGGGCAGGGAGAGGAGGGATGCTAACAATCAAGATTTTTGGCATTTTGACACAAAAAATGTCCTTTCTTCCTTCTTTTGGTCCTGCCTGGAGGACACGGAAGAGAGCGGCGGGTGAGAGGCAAAATCAAAAGGCATCGTGTTTGTGTTGAGCAAAGGCAGGCAGCGCTGGGAGATTCCCAGGGGGATATTGCTGTTGTTCTGACGGAGTCGAGCGTGGAGTTCATCAAGCTAACAGCCTCCTGCCTGCTGGAATCTGTGTTATTCCTATAAAACCACTTCTACTCACAACCCATGAGGAGTTTCAGAGAGACCAGGACTCGCCAACACCCGGAAAATAAACCCAGGAGGATCCCAGCTGGTGGAATTCCCTGGCTGCTCACCCCAAATCCTCGGATGCTCAGGTCCTTCCCCGCCTGTAAACACGACTCGCTTGACTGGGGTCTGACTGGGAACTGCCGGGGCAGCGCTGGAGGGTTTGCTCGGACTTTTATTGGTTTCCTGCTCCCTAATTCACAGTTTGAACGCCTGCGTGTCGGGAAGGGGCTCGGGAAGGAGGAGGAGCCGCAGGCACGGAGGGGACGGGCGGTGGCGGCGGGCGGGGCCGCATTATCTCTTTGCTCGCACAAAGTACAAGGCATTTGTTTTGGGGTAGTATTTGACGTTTTGTTTCTTGTCCATGAGGCCACCGAATATGATCAGCTCCCCTCGGCCTTGCACCACCGTGTGTAAACTGGTCTCGGGCGGCCCCACCACGGAACTGCTGCTGAACACTTTCCACTTGACTCGCCCCCGCTCCTTGGTGTCCTTAATGTCCAGCACGTACATCTGCATGGGCTTGCAGTTCATGCTCTGGTACAGCGGCTTGCCCACGTTCAGCGACTGCGGCGGGTGGTGCCCCAGGCGCCGGGCGATGGGCGGCAGCGAGTGCCCCTCGCCCTGGGCGGCGCCCGGCGACCCCGGGGACGAGGCCAGGGGAGGGCTCAGCGCGGCCGCGGCGGCTTTGGAGGAGAGGGCTTTGACGGCCTCGAGGCTGCGGCGGAGCGCGCCGGGGGACACGGCCCCGGGCAGGGCGGCGGTGGCGTGGGGCGGGCTGTGGATGCCGTTGGTGTGCTCCGGGGGGTTCCGCGCGCCCGCTGTCCTGCCCTCTGCGCCGTCCAGCTGGCACAGGAGGGACGTGGGCTTCTGCTCCCAGCCCAGCTCCACGGAGGCCAGGTGCAGGTCCCTCTGCTCCGGCAGCGAGCCCCGGCGCGGCGCCAGGGCCGGCCCCACCTTGAGGTCAAATCCCTCGGCGGCCGAGGGGGTGCTGGGGGACAGGACCTGCACGGGGCTGTCCAGGGAGGCCCCGCCAGCCGGCGCCGCTCCGGGTGACACGGTGCCGCCGTTGAGCACCGGGGAACTGTCCCCTCTGGCTGGGGACAGGCTGCCCTCCCGCGAGCCCGACGGCGTCTGCCTGCGGGGCCGCAGGGTGCCCCAGCGGCCGTTGACGCAGGGAGCCTCGTCCGTGGTCCTGACCGGCGACTGGGAGCGGAATTCCCGCGTCTCGGGCACCAGGGCGGGTGGCGTGGCGCTGATGGGAGACGGGCGGGAGTTGAGGCTGGGGCTCAGCGGGGCTCTCCCACTGGGAGCTTGGCTGAAGACCACGACGCACTGTCCCACCTGTGGGGAGAGCGGGGAACAGACATCAGCAGGACCCTTGGTGCAGGGGAGAAGAAGGGGTTCTGGAGCATTTTGGGCAGGGGATGAAGAGGCAGGGACGTGTGCCAGGGAGTGGGGGCCCCGCTGTGCCCGTACCCTGCACGCAGGATGGCACCACAGCTCCGGGGCTCCGTGGTCCTCGTTCTCCACCTTGAGTGGCTGCCACGTCCAGGGGTTGGCCTGCATGTGCAGCAGCCAGGCGTCTTTGAACAGCTGCGGAGGGAAGGGTGACACATTCAGGAGTCTGGTCTGGGATTCAGGAGCCCAGGCTGGGTTTTAGCCCAGTTTGCTGCTGGGCTCAGCCCATCCGGGCCATGGTGGGAGCGGAGCTTTGCTGCTGCCGACAGAGGATGCTGATCCAGAGCAGGAGCTGATCACCCATGAGTGATCCCACCCCGCTATGGCTGTGGATAAATTCCTTCATTCCCATCTGCTATCCCAGTACAAAGTCAGGGCTCATCCTGACGAGCCTCTGTGAATCCAGGCAGCTGCTCAGAGAGCACCTGAGGTGATTTTTATTAATTAAAGCAGCTCCAGCAACAGCCAAACAGCTTCTCTGGAAAATCTACCAGGTTTGAGGAATAAAATGCCACCAATGTGAGGAGTCCCCCCCAGTCCCAAATCCAGCCCCCAGGTGCCAGGGGGATGTTGATGTCCCTGCTCCCCCAGGTACTCACTGCATTGGGACCCCCGCAGCCTCCGAGGATTAGAATGGTCTCGTTGTCTATCACGATCTGGAGGGGACAAAGGAGAGTTTCAGCCCGGGAAGGATTCTGGCCAGGCCTCCAAGGGCAGACAGAGGCAGGTTCTCCGCTGCCCGGGCGTTGCTGGGTCCCGTGTGCCCCGGGATGAGCAGCGGAGCTGGGATGCAGCCGGCTCTGCCGGGCCTGGGGCGCAGCAGGAGGCAGGGCTCATCCCGCTCCCTGTCCCAAACCAGCTCCTCTCCCCGAGGAGAGCAGCTGCCCTTCCCAAAGCACCGGGGACCCGACACCCCTCTGCAGAGGAGGGGGAGCTGGAAGGATTGTTTGGGAGGGCAGGCGCTGGCAGCAGTGTCTGATCAGCGCTGCCGCCGGGCGAGAGATCCCCCGGGCTCCTTTCCCAGGGCATGGAAAGGACGTCCCAGCGCGAGCGGCGCGCCCTGTGGACCGGCCACACTCTGGGAACCACCGGCCATCCCGCGTGGGGACACCTGCATCAGGCCAGGTGACAGAGCTGCCGCCCTGGGCAGGCGCTGCCGGAGCCGTGCTCGGAGCAATCCCGGGTCAGTCCCGGGCTGGGGAGAGCGGAGCAGTCCCGGGCCCGGAGCAAACCAGGCTGCGCTGCCTCTCCACCGATCTGAGGCGCCGGCGCGTGGCTGGGGCTAAAGCGGGGCGCGTCCCTCAGGGCTCCGGCTCGCTGGGGGATGGGGACTGTGCCCGCACGGACACGGAGAGGGCCCGGCAGCGAGGGCCCCGCAGGTGGCGTGGGAATGAGCCCGTGCAGAGCTGGGAGTGCGGCCGTGCCTGGCTTCTCTCCGGCTGAGCTCACCTGGGACTGGCCCCCACGCGGGTGAGGGCTGGGCCCGGAGATGCTGGGCTTGGACCAAGCCCACTGCTCCAGATCCAGCACCCAGACGTCGTTGCTCCTGCAGGGATGAGACAACACGGGCTGAGGATACGGCCGGGGACACGGAACTCGGGCTCAGGGCCAGCTTTTGTGGCAGAATTGGGATTTTTGCAGGCTAGAGCTTTGGGATTTGCTGCGAGAGGTGAAGGGTGTGCTAAGGCGGCAGGCAGACCCCAAAATCCTGCAGAAAATTCCTCATGGACCACCCCAAGACCATCCCAACCCCCTCGTGGCTCACAGGGGCGCCTGTCAGACACCCTCACCCCAAACTTACATCTGTCGGGATCCAAGGGAGCCCCCAAAAACGATCATTTTGTCTTCGATGACACAGGAGGAGTGCCCTGCCATGGGAGGGGGGCCGTGGGTGGTCATGATGCAGTTCCACCTGGGAAGAGAGGCAGGAACACATTCCCCAGTGAAGGAAAATGTTGGATGAAAGGCTAAACAAAAAATCCCAGTGGCCTGCAAAGTCCTCAAGAACACGTCATGGGGGAAAACCACAGGGAAAACCTCCAAATATCCAAATAGCAATGAAACTAATTAGAAATCCCAATGTGCTAAACATTTTTAAGGCATGACCAAGTCCCATGGCCAAGTTGGGAACATCTCCCCTTCCAATTAAGTTTGCCTCGAATTCTTTCCAAGGGGTTTAATTACAGAGTTGTAACGACACTGCCCAAAGTGCACTGGATAATTGATACTTTGGAGGATGAAAAGTTCTCGGTGCAAGAGGAGCAGGAACCTTCTCTTTGATACAGCATTTTCCTTCTCACACACACGATCAGTGAGAAAGCTGGGTCTAAAATCAGCCAAAGGGTGTTTAAAGGGAAAAGGGAAATTCCTGCCTGCTCCACGGACACTGCTGGGTGCTCCAGTCCCAGAGCTGTAAAGGCAGAGGCTGAAATGATGGAGAAATCTGATTTATCACGTCTCCCTGAGGGAACTGAGTTTTGGATCATCACGAAAAACAAGACCTCCAGCACTTCAGGCTTATCTCAGAAACACCTCAGTGCTCCCAGCCAAAGTGATTAGGCATTTAAAACACCCAGGTTTCCCACCTGGATGGGGATGCTCGGACAACCTGGAATATTTAGGTACAAGTCCAGAACCATATGGAAGCAACAGCACCCACGAGGTGCTTTGGCAGCACCCCATCCTCAGCTCTGCTCTGCTTGTGTGGCTTTTTTTTTTGTTTCAGAAAGAGCACTAGAGACACACCTGGGAAACCAGGAGCATGCACAGCTTCCCAGGCATTCCTCCAGCTGCATTCCAGAGCCATTTTTCCAGGATCAAAGCCTGCTCTTACCAGTTTTTGGAGGGGGAGTATGTGTGGATCTCATCGAAGAACCTCTCGGGCTGGTGCAGGGGGTAAGGGCTCGGCCGGGTCCACCCCCCAAAAAGCACCAGCAAGTCCTTGTAGACCACCAGCGTGGCCCCAGCCTTGGGAGAGGGGTAGGATCCTGGCAGGGAGGGAGGAAAAGTTAGGAAAACCATGTTTGAACACAAGCCCCCAACTCCGTGTCATTTCTTCCCGAAGTGTCACATTGTGGAGACTCCACCTTTCCAAAAAAATTGAAAATAACAGAAAAAAAAGAAAAAAAAAAGGCAAAATTAGAGCTGGGAGCCTGGGAAGAAAACTCCTGCCAATTTGTGTCATGGTAATTAGTAGGAGCCTGAAAGCACATCTCAAACACAGCAAAACATCTGTCACTCACTGGCAGGAAATTGCTGGTTTTCCAGCATAGCCCTCCAAATTATTGCTTTAGCGCCGAATAAAAGCAATAATTACCTCCAAATACCTCCTAACATCTCTCCCCGAGGAGGGAGGGAGAAGGGAGACAATTCCAAGGCACCCTGAGTGGCTCGTGCAGATGTGTGGGGCGCTCACAAGCGGTGGCACTCGCTGAGCCCCGCGTTTGAGAAGGAAGCCCTGAACGCTCTGGCTGTGAATGAAGTCATTCCTCGAGTCTGCAGGATGCAGTGCTGCTCTAAAAATCATGGAAAACCTTTCTGTGTGGCCTGTTTGAGGTTCAAAGGCCTCTGCAGGGACCAGGGGCCTCCTGAGCAGGACCTGCACAAGGACAGTGTGACCTGCTGGGCTCGGTGCAGTCGGGATTTGGGATTTGCTGTGCTCAGATGATTCCATGTAGCCCGAGGGTTTTCCTGAGCTCACCTCTCAACCTACGGCTGCTCCTGTCGCCCCTGGCTACCACATCCCCGCCAAGCTGTGGCTGCCCCATCCCTGCAAGGGTCCAAGGCCAGGCTGGACGGGACTCGGAGCAACCTGGGACGGTGGAAGGGGTCCCTGCCCACGGCAGGGGATGGAATGGGATGAGCTTTAGGGTTCATTCCATCCCAAACCATTCTGGGATTCTGGGATTCCTGTGGAAGATGTTCCCGTCCATGGAAGGAGGGTGGAATGAGATGAGCTTTAAGCTCCTCCCAACTCAAACCATCCTGGGATTTTATGGATCTCAACCCACTCGGAGCAGGAGCAGCCTCAACGCAAGAAACCTGTTCTAAGAGCAACTACCAAAGCATTTGATCCCTTTGAATTTATGTTGGGAAATCGGCCACGATCCGCTGCAAAATGCCAATCCCTGCCTGCCGCTGGAGCCAGAGGTGCTGCGTCCCCACCCTGCTGCTGTGTGAGGTGTTGAGCTGCTTCCCAGCAACAGCTAAAGCCTCTCCAGCCCGGCTGACTCCGAGCATCCTCCTTCCCTCCTTCCCACGGCGGTCACCAGCACCCGGCACGTTCCTCCACCTCCGCAGCCGCTCCTTCCAATCAATCCTGGGATGCCCATCCTGGCCCCAGGGCCCCGTGCCCGGCTCTGGGAGCGGGGCAGCTCAAGGGCACGGCTCACACGAGGCCACGGCGGCACCGGCACCTCCCCGAAACAGCCGATGCTCCGACCTGGCCCCTGGCCCCTCCCTGTTCCCAGCAGGACTCAGAGACACGTTTTTAGCAGGGAATGATTCCCAGAGCAGACTATTTTTAAAAGAAACCGGAGCAGCTATTTTAGGATGTTGCAGCCGAGGGAAGCAATTCCAGCGCGATGGGTTTCAGGTGCTGGGAGGGAAGAGCCCAGCAAAAAGCAGCCCCTGGTCTGATGCAGAGATGGCCACAGAGCCCTTCCAAGGTATTCTGCTGCCCTCAGCCTCATGGAGAGGAGGGAAAAATGGGAATAAAGCTCTGCAGAAGCACTTAATGCAAGGTAACGTGTGGCCAGGGCTGTACCAAGGTCTCCGTGAGGACGAGATGCCAGTCAGGGTCACATTTGGTTACTCCTTGTTCCTGAATTCCAGTTTGCCTGGCTCGTTCCATGTGTGCAATTCATTAACCCACACCAGCAGGTTTCCAGCCTAAATAACTCCCTGGCAGTGCAGAAAGTGTTTCTTTCTCCTAAGCCACAATAAAACATTTGTACCCAAGCTGGTGAACCCCAGCCGTGTGATCCTGCCAGGGATGCCACAAGGTGCTGGGTTAAATTGGGTTATTTTTAAACAAAAAGGGGCAGCTAGAGTCATTCCAGGATGGAAAAACATTGGCACCTTGCTCAGAAAGGTCTGGGATGGAGCAGTGAGGAAAGTCACCCTCCCACTGCTGGAACCTGAAGGTCAACCCCGGCCTCAGCCACGGAGACAATTCCCAAGTGAGTCAGTGCCGTGCAAACAGCCCAGGGCAGAGGCCAGCCCCGGTTTTTCAGGAAGCTTTGCCTGTTATTGGATATTGTACGGATGTAAATGAGCGTAAATGAGCTGAGTTTCATTCTGCAATGCAGGAAAACTCTGCATTTTACAAGTTACAGAAGTGCTGGCCTCTCGAAGCCTCCTCCAACAGCAAACCCGGGATATCTGTGGATGCTCTCCACAGTGAGATGCACCACAAGCATCTCCAGGATCTTGTGCTGGAGCAGCAACGCGTGGAAATCTGGAGAATTGATGCTGTTTATCCCTAAAGCAGGGGAGAGCTGCTGGGTCCTCGGGAAGGGCAGGAACATCCCGAGGGAGCTGCTGGAACAGGGAAAGGCACCGGCAGCTCGGTGACCTCAGGACTCAGGCATGTGGAGGAGCCCGGCACAGAGGGACATCAAAGGGACCCGAGGACCTGCTCAAAGTCCGAGCCCTCTGGAGGATGTGGGAGGTGGGAGCGGCCCTTCAAAGACTCCCGGGAACACACGGGATCCTGTCTGGGACGGCACACCAGAACCTCCTTAATGAACTGCACTGGTCCCCACTGCTGCCAGTGGGGAACAGGCTGCGATCCCGAGCAACAATCCCCCAGCAACAGCTCCCAGCCCCACATCCAGGCTATCCCTCCATACCAGCCCCACATCCAGGCTATCCCTCCATACCAGCCCCACATCCAGGCTATCCCTCCATACCAGCCCCACATCCAGGCTATCCCTCCATACCAGCCCCACATCCAGGCTATCCCTCCATACCAGCCCCACATCCAGGCTATCCCTCCATACCAGCCCCACATCCAGGCTATCCCTCCATACCAGCCCCACATCCAGGCTATCCCTCCATACCAGCCCCACATCCAGGCTATCCCTCCATACCAGCCCCACATCCAGGCTATCCCTCCATACCAGCCCCACATCCAGGCTATCCCTCCATACCAGCCCCACATCCAGGCTATCCCTCCATACCAGCCCCACATCCAGGCTATCCCTCCATACCAGCCCCACATCCAGGCTATCCCTCCATACCAGCCCCACATCCAGGCTATCCCTCCATACCAGCCCCACATCCAGGCTATCCCTCCATACCAGCCCCACATCCAGGCTATCCCTCCATACCAGCCCCACATCCAGGCTATCCCTCCATACCAGCCCCACATCCAGGCTATCCCTCCATACCAGCCCCACATCCAGGCTATCCCTCCATACCAGCCCCACATCCAGGCTATCCCTCCATACCAGCCCCACATCCAGGCTATCCCTCCATACCAGCCCCACATCCAGGCTATCCCTCCATACCAGCCCCACATCCAGGCTATCCCTCCATACCAGCCCCACATCCAGGCTATCCCTCCATACCAGCCCCACATCCAGGCTATCCCTCCATACCAGCCCCACATCCAGGCTATCCCTCCATACCAGCCCCACATCCAGGCTATCCCTCCATACCAGCCCCACATCCAGGCTATCCCTCCATAGCAGCCCCACATCCAGGTTATCCCTCGAGGGGATAAAGGCTCCAGCAGGCTGGGGGTGTAGCACAATTCACTCCTAAGCACAGCAGACCCCATCCCTGCACAGCTGACGCTGTTCTTTCGGCTGGGATGAGGAGCTAAAAGCTGGGCTGAGCTATTTTTTTCCCGGCTGATGGATTTTCC
Organism: Tichodroma muraria; assembly: GCA_013390105.1. NCBI lineage: Eukaryota > Metazoa > Chordata > Aves > Passeriformes > Sittidae > Tichodroma > Tichodroma muraria. The sequence goes on from WAAG01005163.1 coordinate 14,154, forward strand.
TGGCTCGCAAAGCCAAAGAACCAACCAACCAAAGACCTCTGGCTTTCACAAATGTTTGGAAAAGAAATGCCAGCCTCTGATTGCTCCCGACACAAGCTCTGGGTGTTTTATCTGTGTTGGATCTGTCCTTATAAGCAGTTTTTAAAACCCGGTTATCCAGCCCTCTAAAGCCACTGGAGCCGCACGCACGCAGATTAAGGGGAACAAAGGAAAAGCCTGGCTTGAAGGGCACGTGGGACACAGAGTGCCAGGGCAGCCTTTTACCTCTGGAAGGGGCAGCTCCAAACCACAGCTGGAGTGGGGAACAGAAATGCCCACCCCGTGGGCGTCTGCCGGGACTGCCCAGGTGGAAGGATCGGCTCAGGCCCACGGCGCTTGGGGAGGAGGGGCTGGAGCGGGGCCGAGGGTCTGCACGGAGCCGGGGGGAGGGAGCGCATGGCAAGAGCTGCCTCAGGGGGATCAGTACTGAGGGGCTTTGGTCCTGGAGAAGGGTGAGAGGTGAGAGCTGCAGCCAGGGGCTGCTTTTGCTGGAGCTGGTGGATCCTGCAGGCAGCCAGCTGCCACCATCGCGGCCGATGGGGCTTCCACGGGACACCCGGATAAGCAAAGCCACCTGTCCAATCCCAAAGATGAGGAATTAAAGGGAGCTGCTCCAGCACCCTGTGGGTTTCAAGGTGCAAAGGAATTCAAGCGCCCAGGTTCAAAAGCCACCTGCAATCTGCACTCCAGAGGTGCAGGGAAGCACCCCTGGGAAGGCTCGGGGTTGTCCTTTCACAAGAATCCTGGAATGATCTGGGCTGGAAAGGACCTTAAAGCTCATCCCATTCCACCTCCTGCCATGGGATAAGCTTTAAGGTCCTTTCCAGCCCAGATCTTCCACCATTCCAGGGTGCTTCAAGCCCTGTCCAGCCTGGCCTTGGACTTCCTCCCAAGGCAGGATTGGTGCCTGTTTTGCACTCTGAGTTGTCCCAAACTGGACCCAACCCTGCCCACCACGAGTTCTGTGTTTCCAGGCAGCAGCAGAGCCACATCCAGGGGCTGGTTTTTACTCTGGTTTTTAGGCTGGACCTAGATTTTCAAATCCAAGTTTCCAGCCTGGAACTCTCATCCACCCTGGCTGAGGGATGGCCCCAACTACATCCCATCTCCCAGAGTTCCACCCCGAACTTGTGTGACAGTGTGAAATCCCCAAATCTTTCCCCTTCAACCGGAAGCAAAACCAGAGAAGGAAAAAACAATAAATCCCTCTGCTTCCCAGGCTAGCCGGGATTTTTCCACAGCAGTCGGCAGATTCATCCAGATCCCTGCCGGGTTTCCCAAAGGGAAGAGGACAAGCTGGTGAGCAGCAGTCCAGAGGATGAGTCCAGAAGAGGATGAGCAGCCCAGCAATCCCAGCACTAGCACTGGATTTGGGAGATGCCAAAGGAGCACTCCTATGGGAAGAGCAGACATCCCTGTTGCACACCCGCTCACTCCCAAAGTCAAACCCAACACTGAGGACTCTGCTCAGCTGCCTCGGATCCAGCATTTGACATTCACCTGGTTTTAATCCCAAAAGTCTAACACAGAGCACTGGGATTACAAACATGTTCTAGACCAATTCTGACCAGGCCTGCCTAAACCTTAGAGCCTTTAAAAGCCACAGAAGTATCATTTTTTCTCTCACCAAAACCACAGGCAATTTAGTGTTCCCTTCCAGAAAAACCCCAAATTCCATGCTGGGTAGCAGACAGGAATTCAGCCTTGCAGGAGTTTTAAGGAAAAACTGAACAAGATCTGATTTGTCTCCTCAGCAGAGAGACAAGACCTCTGCAGAGGCACAAATTCCCCTTCCTCTCGGGAAGGAAGGGGGGGGGAATATCCTGAGTTTATCTGCAGTTCTGGGGGGCACGTCAGCAGCCCCCCCGATGCTGTCGCACAGACAGAATTCCCACTGCGCTCCCAGCGTGGGATTTCCACCCTGCAGAGACTCGGGGCTGCGGCACCAGCCCAGCCAAACCCCGGCGTGGAAGAGAAGCTTTGGTTTCTCGCAATCTCTGGGAGGTGCAGGCAGGAGCCCCGGGGAGGATCAGTCACCCCCACGCTGTTGCAAGGTGCCCCCGGGTATTTTTTTAACCCCGGCATTTGTGAGGCGCTGCCGCTGCGATAAAGCCGTGGAAAAGGAGAGGCAGTGCCCTCTGAACCCTGTGCAACCGGATTTACTGAGTCACGCCGTGCTAATGCCTGGCAAAAATGTCCTCACGCAGCAATTGAGCAAACAGCGCCGAGATAACCGCGCCAGAATGCCGCGGGCTCGGCCCCTTATCACCCAACAGCTGCGAGCCGGGATCGCCGCAATTCCTGCCGCAATTCCCACCGCAATTCCCGCCGCAATTCCCGCAGCTCCAATGCAGGAGAGGCTTTATTGGGGTACGCCCTGGGATGGCACACCAGAACCTCGTTAATGACTGCACTGGTTCCCACTGGTCCCAGTGGGGAACAGGCTGAGATCCCGAGCAACAATCCCCCAGCGACAGCACCCAGCCCCACATCCAGGTTATGTCTCCAGGTTATCCCGGAGAGCCGGGATCGCCGCAATTCCCACCGCAATTCCCGCCGCTCCACTACCGGAGAGGCTTTGTTGGGGTACGCCCTGCCCCTTCTCCGCGGAGCATCGCCCCGGGTGCCCCGCGGGCTGAGGTCACCCTCTGGCATCCTCCGGGAAAGGCGGATTTTACAAGTCGCCAGGCGCTGCTCTTGCAAAAGCCGCCGCTCCCTCTCCCGTCTCCGCGGGCGGAATCCCCGGCACCCAGCCCTCCCCGCCTCCGCGCTCGTGTTTCCATCCCCCCGAAGTGGCGCTGCCCCGCAGATTTCCCAGTGACTGCCGGCCTGACGCCTCCCCGGATCGGCCCCGGTGTGCGTGAAGGAGCTCGGCGCTCCCAGAAGGGGCTGAGCAGCTCCCGCTGCTCGCGCTCCCTGCAGGAGGCCAGGGAAGAGGTGGGAATTGCTGGGAATTGCTGGGAATTGCTGGCTCGGGCTCGCCAGCCCTGAGGAGGGGTAGCTCCCCGCGGGGCAGGGAGGAGCCGGGGTGCCACAGTGGGGCTGTCCCAGCCCCGCTGAGCTCCGCATTTCCCGCTCCCGGAGCGTTCCCCGTGGCGCGGGGAGCCGCCCGACACTGGAGAATCCCAAAATGAGTGCTGTTCCAGGAAATGGCTGCTGTGTGATTTGGTGAGGTTACAGCTACCGCGGGGCTCCAAACCTCAACTATCTTCTGAAGAGAACCCTGTGGGCACAGCCAGAGAATCCCAGAATGGTTTGGGATGGAAGGGACCTTAAAGCTCATCCCATTCCACCCCCGTCCGTGGGCAGGGACACCTTCCACCATTCCAGGGTGCTCCAAGCCCCGTCCAGCCTGGCCTTGGACACTTTCAGGGACAGGGAATCCACAGCCCTTCCGGATGCAGTCAGAGGGAGGAAGTGCAAAAAGCCTGGGAAGAGCCAGGGCTTTGCTGCTCCCAATATTGGCTGCAAGGACAACATCTGAAACCCCAGCATCTCCCCGCTGAAACTCCCAGCACAGCAAGGGAAACTCAGTCCAGCTCTTTGCACGTATCCCCCCCTTGCTGTCTCCCCCCTCACTCCCATTTTCAACCCATCGGTTCCTGAACTTGGCTCCCTCCACGCCAGGGGAGCACTTCTCTTCCTCATCCCGGTAATTCCAGCCCTGAACGCCAAACTCCCCGAGTATTTCACGTCGGGAACCAAAATCCACCTTTGGACTGCAGGCGAGCAGGAGCAGCGCTCGGTGGCTCCGCGTGCCCGCCCCGCCCTCCCGCAGCTCTGCAGGCGCCGCTCGGGGAAGGCGAGAGCGGGCCCGGTGCGGCGGGGCCCGGGGCGCACCTGGCGCGGGACACGCCCCGGGAACGCGGCCCGCTCCGGCCCGAGCGTTACACGCGGAACCCTGCGCTCCAAAGGCCGGGCTGCCTCGGAAGGAGCTTTTGCCGATAGATGTCAGCACAGCCTGCCCGAAATTCCCAGGAGGAGCTCTCCGCCCCGGCTGGCGCGGATAGCGGGGCTTCATCCCGCTGACCCCGCAGTGCACAGGCGGGTACCTGCCCAGGAGGGAAGGCGCTGTCAGAGACCCGGGAGAACGGAGTAACTGGATGTGAAACGCTCGGGGAATTTGTGTCCAGGGAAACCAGCACGCCCGGGTGCCTCCCACGCCTCGGGAAGGAGGGATCGGCTCCCTCCGGGGTGCAACACATTCATGAGATGTGAGACACCACCAGTGTCAACAGCCCCGCGTGTGGCTCCGGGGTTTTGAGCCTTTTTCCCGAAAAGGAAATGAATTGGAGATGCTTTGTCTGAGCCACAGTTCGCAAATTCTTCGGCTCCAACGAAATTCGGATGAGCGAGAAATTAAATTTTCCGCAGGGCTGGGAAATCAAATGTCAGGAAAAAGGAAAAAAAAAAAAATCCTGATAGAAAAAAAAACAACCAAAAAAACCCTCTTGGAAAATCCAACCAAACTTCTGCCTAGGCTAAAGGGATGACAGACCTGCACTTTGGGATCATTAAAATGCAAATTGTTCTCCAAGTGCCGGCTTCCCAAGGTGGAGGAGGGAGCACCAGTTACTACTACTAGTACCTGCTAGTACTACTAGGAGGGATTCCCTGGAGGTGTCCAAGGCCAGGCTGGACAGGGCTTGAAGCACCCTGGAGTAGTGGAAGGTGACGCTGCCAGTTAGAACAAGGTGAGACCCCAAACCTGCACTGAGGGAAGAGGGAATCCGGAGGAACTGAGGGAAGAGGGAATCCAGAGGAACTGAGGGAGGAGGGAATCCAGATCCCTACTCAAGCACCCACCTCCCTTTGAGCCGCTCCTTTCCCAGGCTCCTCAGCTTTTCCCTGTGTTCCCTTCCCACAGGGCTCCTGCCACGTCAGGCTGAGCTGTCGGGGCAGGGCAGGAGGGCATCCAGGGCAGGAGGGGTCATTCCCTGAGGGAGCGTTCCGGTCGGACGCTGCCTCCCTGCCCTGCCACCGAGGCAGCCCAGCCCCGCTCCCAGGGGCCCATTTCCCACAGCAGGGAATGGGAGAGGGGAAGTGCTTTGGCCTGCTGGGTAAACCCCTCTGCCAGCCCCGTGGCAGCCAGCCCCTGGTCCTGGGCACATCCCCACCTCCCTGGACACATTCCCACCTCCCTGGGCACATCCCCACCTCCCTGGGCACATCTCCACCTCCCTGGGCACATCCCCACCTCCCTGGGCACATCCCCACCTCCCTGGGCAGGTGATCCATGGCTTCTTCAAAGCCATTCCCGGGAGGCCCAGGCACACCTTCCTGCAATTGCTGCCTCTGCCCCCTCCCGGAGTGACTCCTGACCTTGGCGGGTACCGGGGCCTCGGGAAGAGCCGTGGGAACACAGCATTGATAAGGATAAGCTGCTGCCAGCTGGAGGGAGGGGCAGGATGCAGCCAGGTAGGGTCGGGGTGGGGGGGAGGCAGGAATGTGGGAAGCGAGGCCATTTCAGATGTGGGATTCAGGAACGGGAGGCAGAGGAGTGTTTTCCCCTGCCGGGTGATCCTCTCCCATTTCCCACCCACCGCGCAGGAAAGCCCTTCACCCCGCCAGGCTCCCAGCAGGCGCCTCTGTTTGTAGGGAGCAGATTCCCAGGCAGAGGGGGGGATCCCAGAGAGGGATCTTTTGGCTTTTCCTGTCTGCTTCAGTGAGGGCACCCGTGGGATAAATCCCTGCAAACAGTCCAGCACACGCTGGTTTGCACGTGGTCCCATGCCAGCGGGATGTGGTTTGGATCCAGACAACAAGAACCTCCCAGAGTCAAACACGACCAGCAACGCCACGAGCTGGAGGAGGACAGAGCCTGGCAAACCAACGGCAGGGGAGGTGTGTGCTGTAAACCTAAACCCATGGATTAACCTCCTGGAAGCCAGCAGCGCCTTCCCAACCAGGTGGAAGCGGACGCAGAGAACAAAAAAAAAAAAAAAA
>WAAG01005163.1:20166-33394 GCA_013390105.1 Tichodroma muraria
AAAAAAAAAAAAGCCTTCACTTGATCTGGGTTGATTTTTCATCTCTTGCCCTTGAGATATTTCATACTGAACACCACAAATTCAATTAGAGACGTTCTGCAACACCAGCTGGGCTAAGAGAGGAACAAATGAACATGAGGTGGTGGATCCAGGGGTTGGGAACAGCCCTGCTCCCACCTTGGAGCCAGTCCACCCTCTGCAAGGGCAGGAATGAAGTCCAAACTCTGCATCCAGGGATGTTGCTGGAGAGTGTCTGTTAAAGGCTTGGCAGGAGCGGTCACTCGCCTCCTTGTAAAACTGGGAGTCCAAAAAAGGAGGAAAAAAATCAAGATATTTAAACTGGAGAAGGCAATTCTAAGCAACCTCTGCTGGGACAGCCTCTGCCCCGAAGGGTGGCATGGGACAAAGCCTGGAAAGACCTGGTTTAGTTCCAGAAGGGCAGAAATGAGGGGTGGGCTAAGGAAGAAATGAGGGGTGGGCTAAGGAAGAAATGAGGGGTGGGCTAAGGAAGAAATCAGGTGCAGGATAAGGAAGCTCCAGGCAGGAGGCTCACAGGATTAAAGCTGAGCTTCCAAAGGGGTCGAGTCACTCTGATCTTGAGGACTTCAAGAGCCTTTGGATGGTGGTGGGAAAGCCATGGATTTTTGGAGGATAACATGGAATGTTTCAGCTCTGCAGAGGCCCTACTGCCACCAGACCCTCTGGGCCCTACTGCCACCAGACTCAAAGGGCAACGAGGAAAAAACCACCCAGATCAGGAAAAAGCTTTCCTCTCTCCCAGGCTCACCAAGACTGCTCAGGGCACGAGGGATTTCCAGCCACCCCATTAACCTGCTCCACTTTGGAGGCTCAGGCACTCAGCCATAATTAGGGAGGTTATTCCGTGACAGGAATCAGCTCTTGGATCCTCTGGGCTCCACGGCTGCCGTGGGCTCAAGGTGATCCCGAGTTTTTAATAAAACTGAGCTTTGCCCCAATCAGACGGGGCCGTGGGGCACCTCGGCAAGGCCAGAGGCACAGGGGGACAGCGAGGGAGTTCTGCAGCCAGAGTTTTGGTCGGGTCAGGATTTTGGGGGGTTTTAATGCCCCAGCAAGGCTCCCTGTGAGGGAAGTGACTGCAAGGGGAACAGAGCAGCAGTTTGGGGCCAGGGCAGAGCACCTCAGTTACGACTCTGCTGGAAAAGGAATCACACAATCCTTGAGGTTCGAAAAGCCCCCAAGGACCATCGAGTCCAACCTGTGCCCGATGCTCTCCTTGTCCCCCAGCCCAGTGAGTGCCACTTCCGGGCCTTCCTTGGACACCTCCAGGGATGGGCACTCCAAACCTCCCTGGGCGGTTCCAATCCCTGAGCACCCTTTCCATGGGGAAATTCCTGCTGGTGTCCACCCTGAGCCTCCCCTGGCCCAGCCTGAGGCTGTTCCCTCTCCTCCTGTCCCTGTTCCCTGGGGGAAATCCTGACGTGGGGCTGCTCCCTCCTGTCAGGAGCTGTGCAGAGCCACAAGGGCCCCCTGAGCCTCCTTTGCTCCAGGCTGAGCCCCTTCCCAGCTCCTTCAGCCTCTCCTGGGGCTCCAGCCCCTTCCCAGCTCTGTTCCCATCCCTGGAAACGCTCCAGCCCCTCCAGGTCCTCCCTGAGTTGAGGGGCCCAGAACTGGACACAGCTGATGCAAAACGCCCCTGAACTGAACGAGCTGCACAATCTGCACTCGCAGAGGGTTTAAATCCACACATGTGAAGCTTCCCACTATTCCCACACCCCTGTTTACTCCTCAGTTTCCCCCTGAGCCCTTGGGCGGCCCTGCTCCTGTGCCAGTGGGAATCATTCCCTGCGTGCCGGTGCCGCTCTGGTTTGTGGCTGAGCAGGGCTGGATCCCGCGGGATCCTGTGAGATCCAGCACCGCCTCCCCTCCTCGGGAAGCCCACTCAGTCATCCTCCATGTCTCCTTCAGCTCCACAAAGCTCCCAGAGCTGAGGAGATCCCAAGGAGGAATTCACTCCGCAGCGGGACCAGCACCGCGGAACCCCACCGACTGTTTGGAAAATGGCTTTGAGAACTCGCCGCTGCTTTCTAGAAGGGGGAGATGAAAACAAGGTCGGGCTTCTTAGCTCGGGGCAAGGTTTTTGCACAGCTTTGTCAAGGCCAAACCTCTCTGCTCCACGAGCAGGAGGTTTCTCCAGCAGGACCACATCTGAGAGCGGGAGTCTCTCCCGAGACTCTCCTGCCTCCTTCGGGCTGCTGCTCCTGTTGACACAACAGCATCAAAGGCACCCTGCCCTCAGCCACAGAGGGAAACCTGATCCGCTCCCGGCACGGGGGGGGGCTGGGGGCAGAGCTGAGCCACCAGCAACCGCTGGCAGAGGCGTTCCACTGCGTCCTGCTAAGGCCACCCAGGGGGTTTAAGCGCAAACTCCGGGCTGCAGGACTCTGCAGGAGGGAGGATCGGCCCCACACTGCGAGGATCAGGGCACCACACGGACCAGTTCTGCCTCCAAGCCTGGTTTGAGCCCGAAGTCCTGAGAAAGAGGAGAAGCTTTCCCATCTCCCCAGGGACAGAAAACACCAGGAGAGGAGTCCTGGGGAGGTGCCTGTGCCGGGGCAAGGGTGGCCCAGGGCAGCAGCACCAGGAGTCTCCTCCCAGCAACAGGAAAAGCAGAGCCTCGGGGCTCCTGAACTCCCTCGGGATCAGAGAGGGATATCCCGGCCTAGCAGTGGAAAACACACACTGGGACAGGGAGGGACGGGGCTCCTTCCAGCCCTCCTGCCTCCCCGGACAGATGCAGGAAGGTGGGAGCACAGGGGGGATGATAAAACAGACCCCAGAGGAGGATGTGCAGATCCTACGGGACTTCAGTGGGAATGCCTCTCCCTGCGAAGACCTGGTCGTTCCAGCACCACTCCCGACTTTATAAACACGAGAGGCTCAGATCTAAAGGGAAAAGCTTTTCACCTCTGTGCCACGAGCCCCTGGGAGAGCAGAGCCCCTGGCTTTTTCTCCCTAATTCAAAAAGGCATTTTCTGGTGCAGTTCTGTCCAAGAGAGGCCAAGTGCAGGACTTTGAGGAGCTGGAACCCAGGAACCCAGGGAGGGACACAGCCTGAGACTGCCTGGGGACACGCTGCCCATTCTGCTGCGAGCTGTCCCTGCAGGATGTGTGGACAGGAGGCTCAGGGGGTGCCACAGTGCCTGGGGCTTCTCCGGGAGCCTCCAGCCTCTCCCCCTGGCACAGGGTGGGTGGGAGCTCACCAGGACAAACCTTCCCTGCCAGCAGGGCAGCAGAGCCAGGCATGAATCCCGGCTCAGCCAAGTCCAGGCATCAGCAAAGGCCTCACCACAACCCCCTGCACTCCCCCTGCTTGAAGCCATGGAATCATGGAATGGTTTGGGTTGGAAAGGACCTTAAAGCCCATCCAGTCTCACCTCTGCCATGGGCAGGGACCCCTTCCACTGTCCCCAGGTGCTCCCAGCCCCGTCCAGCCTGGCCTTGGACACTTCCAGTCTGTGCCAGGGCCTCATCCCCCTCACAGGGAACAATTCCTTCCCGATATCCCATCTGACCCTGCCCTCTGGCATTCCAGGCCCTTGTCCAGAGTCCATCTCCAGCATTCTTGGAGCCCCTCCAGGTACTGAAAGTCCTGGGACTCTCTGTTCCAGACGGGGTTTGGTTTCTTTCCTGGCTGTTCAGCCCATTTTTGGAGAGCACCAGGGACTCTCACCACTGAAACCAGCGTGCTCCAGCTGGACTCACAGGAGTGGGGCCTCACCCTGGCCTCCAGCTGGATAAACAGATTCCAGCATAAACTACCCCCAGTCCTCCATGAGGATGCCATGAGCACAGATGGGCTCAAATTCCAACAAGTGCCCAGGTTAACTGTGCAAGTGAGGGCAAGGAAAGCATCCCCACCACACGGAGAAGGCTCTGCCCGCCAGGGACCACCTCCCCTGGGACAGCACTGCAGCGTTCCTCCCACACGTGGGGCTGGTAATTATCCTGCTCCTGCTCCAGCAGAGCCTGCGTGGGATGGGAAGGGGTGGGAGCAGCTCCACAACGGCCAGGAGAGCTCGAGGGGGAAGAGCTGGGAGGCACCTTCCCAAAAAAACAGAGATTCTGCTGCCTGCCACCCTCCTTTCCAGAGCTTCCAACCCCACCAAAAGCTCTCAGGAAGAGCTAGGCACCAACTCGCTTGTGCTGCTCCAGCCCCATCAGTCACATGTCAAAGCCATTGTTTCAGAGCTAAGCAAAAAAATACTTTGAAACCTCAAAAATTAGGGTTCTCTGAAGTGATTATCTCCCTCCTCCGCCTCTGAGACGAAAGAATACCAGGCCAATTATTTCTTTGAAGGCTAAATATTTACTCCCAGATGAAGCAGCTCGGGCTGGAGGGGAATTATCCAGCTCTGATGTCATCTCATGCCTGGGAGCCAGAAAACCAGGATGAAAACAGGTAGGAACAAACAGCAACAACAACAACAACAAAAGGAAAAGCCTCTCAGAAAGGGATGAAGTTGTGTCAGGACGTTGTGCTCCCATTCTCTGCCCAGGGCTCGTTAGAGAAGAGGCTGAACGAGGGCACACGTGGAGGGTGAGGGAACCTCTCCAAGCAAGACCTGGCCTTGGAAAGAGACAGGGCCTCACCCCAGAGCTCTGGAGTCTGTGGGGCAGGTGTGGGAACTCCTCCACAGCAATCAGCCTGCACACACAGGCTGTCAATCAATCAACGAGTGGCAAGCAATCAACGAGTGGCAATCAATCAATCAATGTCAACTCTTCCTTGTTTTTTTTTTAAACCCTCTCCTGCCTTATTTACATCCCAGGATTTCAAAGCTCCCAGCTCCTGCCCCCTCCAGCCGCTCTCCTTTGCCCCCTGTTCAAATCCACAGCTCCTGACTCCTCCCCTCTGGGAGTCACACAGGGGCTGCTGACACAAAAATCAGAACACAAAGGGAAGTGTGGCTGGAGATCCAAGCACCAAGGGAGGTGTTCACAGCTGGAAATCCCCAGGTGACACCAGCACCTGGGACTTGTCCCAGGTCCCTCTCCAGCTCTCCTGAGCCCCTCCAGGCACTGGAAGCGGCTCTGAAGCCACCCTGAATCCTTCTTTTCCGCAGGGGAACACCCCCAGCTCTCCCATCTCCCTCTATATCCATCTCCACCTCTGCCTCCTTATTCCCTGGATTTTGGAGGACTTCAAGTGCCAGACAAGAAAATACTTTAAATGATATCTGAGCAGTGCACAATACTTAAGAGCCCAGGACAGGGAATTCTGTGCCCAACAAGGAGTGCTGGTGGATGCTGGGCTCCTTTTCTCCTTCCTGCTCCTGCCAAAACAGCTGCATTAACGCTGATTTCTTCCCCCTACCCCAAGAGTTTCCCCCAATTCTTCTGCTTTCCTCAAAGCTATTTTAGTGGAATTCAGAAATTAAAAGGAAAAACCCAAAGGCGTGGGTGACATTTCCAGCGCAAGAACCAGTGTGGGAAATAATCTGTGGTGTTTTTCTGCCTGGATGAGGGTGCCTGGACAGCAGGAATGAACCTGTTTTCCCAGGCTCCCCCACCTGCACGGGCTTGTCTGCTCCACTCCCCAAAATACCTGCAGTGGGAGCCACTGCAACGAGCAAAGAAAACCTCAGCTTTGGGACAGTCCCTCTCACCACGGCATCACGGAACGGGACCTTAAACACACCCAGAGCCACCCCCGGCCATGGCAGGGACACCTCCCACCCCCAGGGTGCTCCGGCCTGGCTGGGGCACTGCCAGGGATCCAGGGACAGCCACAGCTGCTCTGGGCACCTGTGCCAGGGCCTCACTGTTCTCACAGCCAGGAATTCCTTCCCAATGTCCCATCCAGCCCTGCCCTCTGGCAGAGGAAGCCAATCCCTGTGTCCTGTCCCTCCATCCCTCCCATGGCCCTCTCCAGCTCTACTGGAGCCCCTTCAGGGACTGGAAGGGGCTCTGAGCCCTCCCTGGAGCTTTTCCTCTCCAGGCTGAACAATCCCAACTCAGCCTTGCCCAGGCTGAACAATCCCAACTCAGCCCTCCCCAGGCTGAACAATCCCAACTCAGCCTTGCCCAGGCTAAACAATCCCAATTCTCTCAGCCTCCCCCAGGCTGAACAATCCCAACTCAGCCTTGCCCAGGCTGAACAATCCCAACTCAGCCTTGCCCAGGCTGAACAATCCCAACGCAGCCCTCCCCAGGCTGAACAATGCTGATTTTCTCAGCCTTACCAGGGCAGCCTCTCGTGGCTGCAGGCAACGTCCCCAGCTGTCCCCGAGAGAGCCGCCCGGGCGGTGCTGGGCACACAGATCCTCCCACAAGCCCCGATTCCTGCGGGATGCACCCAAACCCGGGGGAGAACGCCCAGGGGCGCGCGGAGAGCCGAGCGGAGCGGGGAGGAGGGAGCAGGCCCGGGGGAGCTCACCGGAGGCCAGGGGCCGGATCCACTCCTTGCTGTTGAGGTCCAGTCTCCAGAGGTCGTTGAAGGCGGCGTTGCAGCTGCTCTGGGTGCAGCCCCCGAACACGTACATGGACTGGTTGGCATCGTAGTAACACGCACCTGAAACGGAGCACAGCCCGTCACTGTGCGCCCACAGCTCGTGTCACTGTGTGCCCCCAGCCACTGTCCCTGTGTGCCCCACAGCTCCTGTCACTGTGTGCCCCACAGCTCCTGTCACTGTGTGCCCCACAGCTCCTGTCACTGTGTGCCCCACAGCTCCTGTCACTGTGTGCCCCACAGCTCCTGTCACTGTGTGCCCCACAGCTCCTGTCACTGTGTGCCCCACAGCTCCTGTCACTGTGTGCCCCACAGCTCCTGTCACTGTGTGCCCCACAGCTCCTGTCACTGTGTGCCCCACAGCTCCTGTCACTGTGTGCCCCACAGCTCCTGTCACTGTGTGCCCCACAGCTCCTGTCACTGTGTGCCCCACAGCTCCTGTCACTGTGTGCCCCACAGCTCCTGTCACTGTGTGCCCCACAGCTCCTGTCACTGTGTGCCCCACAGCTCCTGTCACTGTGTGCCCCACAGCTCCTGTCACTGTGTGCCCCACAGCTCCTGTCACTGTGTGCCCCACAGCTCCTGTCACTGTGTGCCCCACAGCTCCTGTCACTGTGTGCCCCACAGCTCCTGTCACTGTGTGCCCCACAGCTCCTGTCACTGTGTGCCCCACAGCTCCTGTCACTGTGTGCCCCACAGCTCCTGTCACTGTGTGCCCCACAGCTCCTGTCACTGTGTGCCCCACAGCTCCTGTCACTGTGTGCCCCACAGCTCCTGTCACTGTGTGCCCCACAGCTCCTGTCACTGTGTGCCCCACAGCTCCTGTCACTGTGTGCCCCACAGCTCCTGTCACTGTGTGCCCCACAGCTCCTGTCACTGTGTGCCCCACAGCTCCTGTCACTGTGTGCCCCACAGCTCCTGTCACTGTGTGCCCCACAGCTCCTGTCACTGTGTGCCCCACAGCTCCTGTCACTGTGTGCCCCACAGCTCCTGTCACTGTGTGCCCCACAGCTCCTGTCACTGTGTGCCCCACAGCTCCTGTCACTGTGTGCCCCACAGCTCCTGTCACTGTGTGCCCCACAGCTCCTGTCACTGTGTGCCCCACAGCTCCTGTCACTGTGTGCCCCACAGCTCCTGTCACTGTGTGCCCCACAGCTCCTGTCACTGTGTGCCCCACAGCTCCTGTCACTGTGTGCCCCACAGCTCCTGTCACTGTGTGCCCCACAGCTCCTGTCACTGTGTGCCCCACAGCTCCTGTCACTGTGTGCCCCACAGCTCCTGTCACTGTGTGCCCCACAGCTCCTGTCACTGTGTGCCCCACAGCTCCTGTCACTGTGTGCCCCACAGCTCCTGTCACTGTGTGCCCCACAGCTCCTGTCACTGTGTGCCCCACAGCTCCTGTCACTGTGTGCCCCACAGCTCCTGTCACTGTGTGCCCCACAGCTCCTGTCACTGTGTGCCCCACAGCTCCTGTCACTGTGTGCCCCACAGCTCCTGTCACTGTGTGCCCCACAGCTCCTGTCACTGTGTGCCCCACAGCTCCTGTCACTGTGTGCCCCACAGCTCCTGTCACTGTGTGCCCCACAGCTCCTGTCACTGTGTGCCCCACAGCTCCTGTCACTGTGTGCCCCACAGCTCCTGTCACTGTGTGCCCCACAGCTCCTGTCACTGTGTGCCCCACAGCTCCTGTCACTGTGTGCCCCACAGCTCCTGTCACTGTGTGCCCCACAGCTCCTGTCACTGTGTGCCCCACAGCCCCTGTCACTGCTGTGCCCCACATCCAGATCATTCCCTTTCCTCCCTGAAGGCAGCCAGGCTGCCCCAGCTCCCCAGAACCCCAGGGTATCCCTGGGCAGGGTGAAGCTCCAGCAAGGACTTTCCTGAGAGGATTATCCCTCAGGCAGAGCTGCTCCTCAAAGTGCAGAGAAAACTGCCTTAGAAGCCTGTAATTAATTAGCTTAGCTGTGATTAAGGGATTCAGCTCTCTGACCTGCCCTGAGCCGGATCCCACAGCTCACGGCCCCTGCTCTGTGTGCCCAGGGCTGGGCGTTTGCGCTCTTTTCAGGATTTCACCTCATTTAAAAAGCACCACCGACCCACAGCATCCTCCACGGGCACTCCCCGTGGGAAAGGATGAGGCAGAGAGATGGGGAGCAGGGAGGGAACACCACGTCTGACGAGCCCTCGAAGACATCCAGGGAAACCGAGAAGGTTTCTCAGGGAAACCGAGAGCCTTTGGCCCCAGAACAAGCTCTGCAGCAAAGCAAAATCCAAGGAAGTGGCTGCCTTTGGCAGGGAGTGTCTGCAGCATCCAGGCACCTCTGGCAAGAGGGAGCTGAAGAAAGAGGCAGCAGGGAGGGCTTGCTCAGCCTGCCTGCCTCGGAGGCTGGGCAGAATTCTGGGCTTCCGGTAAAATTCCACGTGGAAAACCCCACAGCAAAATCACTGAGATCGTGCTTTCCTACTTCTCCTTAGAGTCATTTTAAGCTGCTGAAGATAAGGAAGGCAGAGCAGCTTGAGGCCAAAAAAAAAAAAAAATAGGGAAAAATAGGAAAAAGCAAGCACAATGAAGACTGCAGCTTGTTCCAGCCTGTGGGAATTCCACAGTGGGATTGCTGGGGCTGTTCTGGGCAGGGCCAGGAGCTGGACTTTGATGATCCTTGTGGGTCCAGCTCCGGATATTGTGTGATTCCATGAGATGTTTATATACAGTTTATATCAGGTGTAGAATAAATCAGTGGGAAATTGTGCACGTCCCTGATGGTTTTAGGGTTTTTTTGGTGTGGAAAACACTGAATGGATTTAGTCGAAAACCAAACTGAAGGGTGTTTTTAATGTCCCAGCAAAATTCAGTGACCCCCTAGAGTTTCAGCACTGCAGAAGTGGCCTATCTTTGGAAATGAATCAATAATTCTCATGTTTGAGGACACTGATGCTCAGAGAGAGCAGAGGCAGCTGGTTCTGACCCCACTCCTGGCTCCCCTGTCCTGAGTAATGAATCCTCAGAGATTTTCACCAGGAGCAGCCAATAACCAGAGGAGAGGTGACTGGCAAGGGAAAACCAAATGGAAAGCACATTCCCTTCACCATAATCGAAGAACACTGACTTCTGAAACTCGGAGAACGTGAAACAAATTAACCCATCCGAGTTCAAGGGTTCTATTTCCCACTGCAGAGGTGGGAAGGAGCCGGCTGGGTGTAAATCCCATTCCCACATGGGCCTTGGCTTGGAGGGTGACAGCCCTTGGTGCTGGCCTTGGGCACTGCCAGGGATCCAGGGGCAGCCCCAGCTGCTCTGGGCACCCTGTGCCAGGGCCTGCCCACCCTGCCAGGGACCAATTCCCTCCCAAAATCCCACCTGACCCTGCCCTCTGGCAGTGGGAGAATTCCCTGTGTCCTGTCCCTCCAGCCCTTGTCCCCAGTCCCTCTCCAGCTCTCCTGGAGCCCCTTCAGGCCCTGAGCTCTCCCTGGAGCTCCTCCTCTCCAGGTGAACGCCTCCAGCTTTCCCATCTCCCTCTGTCTCCTCACTCTCTAAAATGCCACTGTCCCGCTCCTTGCAGTGCAGGGCCTGAGTGCAGACAAAAATCCAGGGATATTGAGCAAGGCCGGGTGCTGGGAGGAGCTGCAGCTCTGCTCCAGGAGCAGCCCATCCTGCAAAACAAACATTCCAGCTCTCACCGCTCCCAGCTCCCAACGGGTTTGTCAAACCCACAAATTGCTGTAATTACTCATCCCGGTGGTGCCACCAACCCCAGGCTCCGTGGAAACAAAAACAATAAATCAGCGCTTAAAATTAGTCACTCCTCCAGCAAAGGATCAATATCCCGGGCACAATGGTCGGCATTCCTCCGCTGCTTTTCCGTTTGTGCATTCCTGAGCCTCCTGACATGGTTTTCTGACTGCGGGCAGTGATTTCACCCCGTGACTCATCGCTCTGCTATGACCTCGCAGGTTCACACATAAAACAACTCGGTGACTCCTGCAAACATCACCCAAACAACCCCAAGTAGGGAGTATTTCTGTCCCTAACACCCAGCATTATTGACATTTCATGTCCTGCCCTTCTGCAGCTCGTCCAGTTTGTTCCCAGCCGTGTGATCCCTGCCAAGCGCTCCCTCCTCACAGCAGCGCCTTCCAGCCATTATTCCTTATCAAGCACTTTTTGTCATTCCTCCCTTCAGGATGGAGAGCACACAGGCTGACCTCCAACTGCTTGAAATTCCCCTCCTCGTCCGCCCGTGCTCCCTGTGAGCACTTCTGGGATAGGTCTAACAGTTCTTGGAAGAGAGAGCGAGCCCCAGACAGGGCTTTGATGGCAGCGCTGCCTCGTGCCTGGGCGGTGACGTCTTCCCAGAGAACTGGCACACCGCTCACCCCTCAGAAAGGGCTCTGTGAGTCCTCCCTGCATCCCTCCCCACTGCCCAAAGCTCCTGCTCCCTCCAGCTCAGCTCGCCGTCCCCCTGCGGGATTTCAGGTGGCGGCTCAGAGATCCAGTCTGACTTCCCGGGGATCGAGGACTTGCAGCTTCGCTTCGATGCTGGACTCCCGCCCGCGGGCACGGGATGCTGCTGCAGGGAAAGCAGAGGCTGCACATCTGCGCAGCTGCTCACAAACCAATCCGTTTAAGTCAGCAAACAAGTTAATCCAGATTAGCTTTGTGCCCACAAAGTGCATTAATAACGCTGCCGTGGCCAGCGGGGCCGGGCAGAGCCGGGGCACTGTCACCGAGCGAAGCTAACACGGATTACACGCTCCGAGGGCACTGGATTGAGGGAGACAGCTCACTTTGGAGCCAGGAAGTCCGGGGCGGGCAGCAGGATAAAGGAAAGAGCGCACGGTGCTCTTTGGGGCAGCTCTGAGCCTCTTCCAGGGAATTTCTAGCTGGCCTGAGCACTCAGCGGCCGCAGAAATGCTGCTAAAATTGAAGGGGAAATACATACAAATGTGAAGTTGTTAATAAGCACTCCACCAACGCTGCTAAACACGAGCTGTGAACTGTGGAGCCTTTTCATCCTTCAGGAAGGCGAGGGTATCTCGGCAGAGCACAATGACTTCACCAGAGCTCCCCGCAGCGTCTCCCGGACTTGTCTTGGCAGGAGGCAGACTCATAAATTATTGCTTGGGAAGATGAAAATGTGGTGCCTGCTGCTCCTGGAATGGCAGGGCTTGCACCGTGTTTATCTTGCTTCAGAAAAATGCAATTTGCTTCCTGGAAGAGCTGGAAGAGTCCCGCAGAGGGCTCAGACCCCGTGCTGGAGTCACGGGATGGAATTCCTCGTCTTTTTTGCTGGAGCTGAGGCAGCTCGACGCCACTGCACTCCAAAGAACAGGGTTTGTATCAGTAGCTTTCCCCCAAAGGCACTGAGTTCAGGTATCTTTTCCCTTTTTGTTCCCTTCCAGAATCTTGGAAGCAGGGGAAGAATTCACCCAAACACTGAGTGGTGCTGTTGACTGAGTCGCTCCCTTCTGCCAGCAAATCCACCTGCAGCTCTGCTCCACTTCAACACAGCACACGGGAGAATTCCCAACTTTCCTCACAGATGCCGAGGACCCGTGTGAGCAGCTGGTGCACATCCCTGAGTGCTGCACTTCCCAAAACTCCCCGCCTCTGATGGGAATGACTCCAGCCCAGGGGCTGAGGGAGGGGCTGTTGAGGAGGACGCAAAGCTCAGGCCTAGATCCTGGGGGCAGCCTGCATCCCTCAGGACAAGAAGGACCTGGAGGGGCTGGAGCGTGTCCAGGGATGGGAATGGAGCTGGGAAGGGGCTGGAGTGCCAGGAAAGGCTGAGGGAGCTGGGAAGGGGCTCAGCCTGGAGCAAAGGAGGCTCAGGGGGGCCCTTCTGGCTCTGCACAACTCCTGACAGGAGGGAGCAGGGGTCAGGGTCTGCTCCCAGGGATCGGGGACAGGACAAGGGCAACAGCCCCAGGCTGTGCCAGGGGAGATTCAGGCTGGATATTGTGAAGATATGTATATCCTGGATATACATATTGGATATGTATATCCTTCATGGAATGGGTGGTCAGGCAGTGTCAGTCTGCCCAGGGCGGTGCTGGAGTCACCATCCCTGGATGTGGCCCTTGGGGACACGTTTTGGTCAAGGGTTGACTCCGTGATCTGGGAGAGTTTTCCAGCCTGGGGAGCTGCAGAAAGATCCCTAAATGAGCAGAAAGCCAAAACCTCACCCCACTTCCTCTCCATCAATATTTCCTAGGATCAACAAGCCCACCATGACCAGCAGCCCCCAAATCCCTGCTCTTGTGCCGAGTGCTGGCACAGCCATGGGCTGAACATGGTCAGTGATGGGCACGCGTGGCACGGCCAGCCCCAGAGGGGCAGCTCCCACGGGGGCTGCAGGGGATGGCACTGCCAGGCCCCACCGGGATTCCAGGGGATGGCACTGCCAGGCCCCACCGGGATTCCAGGGGGTGGCACTGCCAGGCCTCAGGGATGCAGCTGCCCTGGGGGTTCCAAGGGGGCTCCAGGAGGTTGGCAGTTGCCCTGGGGGTTCCAGGAGGGGGGCAGCTGCCCTGGGGTTTCGGGGATACTCACTGTGTGAGAAGCGCTGGGTGATGGGGGTGCCTGGGTAGGGATAAGTGCGGCTCTCCCACTGGATGTTCCCTTCCTGCACAGCCTTGATAAAGCCGTGGTAGCACTGATGGGCCACACCTGGGGAGAGAACACCACCGTCAGCAACAAACGGTGCCTGCACCGAGAGCAGCCCCAGAGCTCTGTGCCCG